>JAJHUR010089257.1:29143-137114 GCA_027495735.1 Lutjanus campechanus | reverse complement strand
CATAAACACTTGCACATAAACAATTTATGTGCAACGGCTGTGACTCGTCAAAGAAATGACTGCACAAGCTGGGGGTCACACACACACAAGGTGGCCTATAATTAGCAAAAGAAAATTTAATTACTATCTCTGTCTTCACCTGTTTATATTTCATCTGCTTGTGAATTTTACAGTTCAGTGAATCATTCAGAAGAATAGCAATATTATAAGTCTAATGCCCTCTGTTGACAATCTGAGGAAGCAGATTCAAATGAATTCATGCAAAATGGCAGTTTAAGCTGCTCAACACTGCAGCCATAGAGACACCACATGTGTTTTTAGTCTCAGCTTATAAATAAACATTTCTCCAGATATGGATGCCTGCCACTGGGTGACCTTTTATTACATCTGTTTTCTCTTTTTTGTCCCTTGCAAAAAAAGAGAGGCTGTATTATTATGTAAAATTATGCTTATGAAAACATAAGTCTGCCCCTCTCCTGCGTTCACCTTCACCTGGCAAGCATGACTCAACTTCACATTTCCCCATAGTGGGTGAAAGACAGTTTTTATTGAAGCCAGGTGTGTACCCACGTCCTGCCTGATAATGTTTCTGGACAGAATTCCTCAAACCAGATCATAACACGCTCCAAGTCTTCACCGAATGCAGAAATAAACATGAAACAGTTGTGACCGGGAGTGTTTTGTTTATTTTTACCATATTCTGATTTGGAGATGTGAGATAAAGAGATGACAAATGCCAGCTGCATTGAAAATTAGATTTTCGAACTTGGAGAAGTATATATTTTTTTTCACTTTTTTATGATGTCTTAATAAAAATTTAAATCATATATTACAATTCAGCCTCATTTCAAGGGAAATGTCCTTTAGAAATCTTGCATAGGATGAACTGTAGGGGAGACCACGGTCCAATTGTAACACACTACATTCCTCCTGTCCTAAACAAGCTAGAGTGAAGACTGTGCATGCTCATTACAGTTCTTCCTCTGTCTGCGGACCTCAGCAGAAGTTTTCCAAAAAAAAAACTGATTTGTGATATATGAGTTGCTTTTTGGATGTTATTTGTGAATTTAAACTTATATCAGTTTTATTTCTGGGTTATTAGATAAAAATGAACATGAACAAACGTTGCTAATATAGGCGTTGCTCGCTAGCATACAAGAGTTTATCATGGCTGCCAGATCCGCACATGGCCCAATGTGAGCACCTTGTTTGTCTGTTGACAAACCTTTCTGCTAGAAAATGAACATATTTCACCACATTTGAATGTAAAATCCTTTCTACTCAATTAAATAAAAAAAAAAAAAATCTAATTACTGTTAGTACAATTGCCTAGTCTTCTGCAAAAAATAGAAATAGCCTTTTGAAAGGAAAGAGAAAATTCTAAAATAATTGAAACCATATACAAAAGAAATATTAAGTAACATTATTAGGTACTACAGCAGTAATGTGATTACTTTGAGGTTTGCCTTCCCTCCATCAAGCCGAGGTCAAACATATAATATGATCCGGGACACAAACTTATTTTTATTTTTATTTTTATTTTTTCTGTTTGGTTCATACCAATGTAATCTTTAATCAGCTTAATACAAATTGAAATAAAAACTATTTTTAAAAATGTATGTATATTTGAAGGACAGCATGTTTTAATTTGCTGATATAATATGTCCAGAAAAGAATAGCTTATTCAACAATATTTCTCTATCTGCAAACCCAGTGGCAGAGCCTATTAGAAAGTTATCCAAGGACATTTATGATCAATTACATGACTCTAAAGCTAGAGTTTTCACCACACACTCTGGAGTTTGACAAAAGACAGACAAAACCAATAATACTAATTATAATAAGCCATTTTCATCAGTGGTATTAATGACCAATTCAGAGTGACAGAAGAGTTGCTGAGTTTGTGTCCAATGCACAGCTGACTAATGTTTATAAAAATGCATAGAAACTGTTTACATTTGTTAAGTATGATGAAAATATGTTAGTAATAATGCACTTTCTTGCATTACTTGACTGTGAAAGTGCCCTCCCATGAGATGACAATACCATTAGTTGTCCCAAGCCAGACTGAGTTTGAGACCCCTGAAATTCAGTGAATGCCAATTGCAGATCACCATTATAGCAAAGGTCAAAGCCACAAAAAAATCCCTCAAATCGAAAAACGCGGGGAGAAAACTACACACGTATATCTCATATATCAAAAAATGAATAGAATATTTCAAGTAGTCTGTGAGTTATGATGGAGAATGTAAATATTAAATTTGTCATCCCTATGTTAATCGATTAATCATTTTGAGTATTTTTTTTTAAGTCAAAAAGTCGAAATTCCCTGATTTCAGCTTCTCAAATGTGGATATTTTCTGGTTTCTTTACTCCTCTATAACAGTAAACTGAATATCTTTGGATTGTTGACAAAACAAGACACGCTGAGGACGTCATCTTGGGCTTTTGGGAAACACTGATAGACATTTTTCTCCATCGTCTGACATTCTATAGAACAAACAACAAATCGACTACTCGAGAAAACAATGGACACATTAATCGACAATTAAAGGCATCGTTAGCTGCAGCCTTAGTAAATACCAATACACCATGATAACAGTTTTATCAGTAAAGGAGTGCAGGGGTAAGAGCCACAAAAAAAAATCCCACGATTGCTTCCATGAATCATGTAAAAAGAAAAGTGCAGGGGGGGAAAAAAACACACACACACTCACAAATGAGTAGAGATTCTTGGTTTGAAAAACTGCTTGGCTCCGCACACTCACACACTTGGCTCTACACACCATCAGCAGCAGCAGCAGCTTGACCACTGCTGCCCGGGCCAGTGTTCAGTTATCCTGTGGGGCCAGTTGTAGAGAGCAGGGGGGAGAAAAAAAGTATCTGTGCTTCCATGTTCCTTTTGATGCTTGGTAGTATTACAGTAGAATAAGTCCTCTGTCATTGGTTGAATAGGCTGGACTGCCTACTGTGACAGAGCGTGGGCCTCTCATGCCCAAAAGGAAGCCAGTGTTGCATCTCTAAGCAGAAAAAGGGGCCAAAAAATGAAGAGGAGGGAGGGTGGAAATATATTGATAACCTCCTTCCTTTTCTCTATGACGCGTTGAATCTTCTCTTAGGTGGAAAAAAGAGCTGATTCCTGCAGGGCATGATAATAAGTTGATGTGATTAGACTCCGAGTCAGCGCGGATGTGTGAGTCCATGCCGGGTTTTTGGTGGAGCCCTCCGCTCAGACGGCTCCTGCAGACGGCAGCCTGCTCTGCTCTCCATCCACTGCACTGGCGCTGTTTACTGGAAGCCCGCTCCGCGCCGCTTCCACCAAGTGTCTCCAGCACACTGTGAGCGGGATCTTCTCCAGAGGCGAGCCGCTGAAACTTGTCCCAGTCCGCTTCTTCTGCTTCTTCACACTGTCTCACTCAGGAGGAGCCAGGGAAACAGAGACACAGAGAAAGACATCAGAAGCCCCACTCTTCTCTTCTAGTCTGTCCCTCTCAGTCACTCTTTCTGGGTCCCCGAGCTCCGCGTCTCCGCTTCTTGCTTGTTGTTGCCGCTGCCTGTGGAAGGAGAGCTCATTACTGTTATCACTGAGGTGTTGATGAGGCAGGACTTTGCCATGGAAGTGCGTGCTGTCCGGTGCAGGGGAATGTACGGGCTGAGAGGGGGACCTGCCGCCTGATAGACAGCCCCAGCCTGAGCCTCTGTCTGTCCCAGATAAGGGGAGCATGCCTCAGACCTGCAGACTCACTCTCTTCGCTGCAGAGGAGTTCCCATCAGACTGTCTTTTTTGCACAATCTGACATTTTATTTTTTATTTTTTTCCAATTCACATCATCCCCACTGACTTCATTTCAGCCTGTTTGGCTTCACTGCTTTTCAAGAAAGGTAAGTTTCCTTTTCTTTCTCATCAACAGTTTATAAATCAGAGCCCTAAGCAGCATTTTGACAAGTTCATGTGGAGTGTAAGAACTTTTCTTTCTCTGCTCGGTCACTTACGAGCCATGCATTTTGAATTAAAACAAGGCTTTATTCAAGTTACACCGTATTTTACTTTTTGAAAAGTAAAATATGTCGGATCTCATTAACAAAAACATGATTTAGCTGGATCAGCGAATAAATCAGGACACCTCTTTTTCTAATGATTTAAATAGTCTTTAATGAAAACAGAAGCAGATGTGGATTGATTTGTTCGGCTGCCGACTTTTCCTGAATGGAAACTAATACAACAAAGTACGGGAGCAGCGCATTTCTATGTGAACCAGAACACGTAAAAGCACCGTTTAATTTGAATTTATGCTTCCAGACCGGGAGTTGAAGTGTAGTTTTCTGCTGGTGCTGGTGGTCACCGAGGTTTCTTTTTAAAATCCACTGCTGGTCTTGTTGGTTTGAATGAACTGGGGGGATTTATGCTGGGAGCTGTGACCTGAGAAGCGATGTCGGCGTGATTCCTGGGTGCATTCACGGGCTAATCCATTATAATTGGGGACTGGTGCCATTTGTTCTAAAAAAGAAAGAAAAGAAAGAAAAGCCTCGCATACCGGTGTAATAATTAGTTTTGGCCAGAAAAGAGGCAATGTTGCAGCGGGCTACAGGCGCAGGAAATGTCATGGAAATCAATCAAAGAAGGGGGAATAAAAATGAAAACATGCACCAAAGAGGACGGATTTGGCTGCTTTGGACTTAACTCGAACCCAGTCGGCGCAGAGTGGCTGTAAAATTAGATCCTCTTACTGCACATTTATTATTTAGGCCTACCGATTCCGAACGCGTCTTGTCAACCATGTGTTAAAGAGTAGGCAGCCGCAGCAGCAGCAAGGAGCGCACATGCGGCGCGGTGTGTGCCTCTCCTGGCCCGAGAAACACACACACTCAGGCGGTGATGCATGGCAGGCAGGCAGCCTGGAGCAGAGCAGTAATCTTCAGTGATCGATCAGTGGATTGGGATAAATTTAGCTCCACATGCACCTCTGCTTCTTTCCTTTTTTTGTTTTTAGGGTTGTGATCTTAAAAGAGAGGGAGCTACAAATTCCTGTCTGGATTAGAGTCCATGAATGTGTCTTTAATGTCTGTGTTTGGGCTTTAATATCTCTGTGGAGCACATTCATCATATACAGCCACTGTAACATGTGGCATTTGTTGAGTATTTAGTCCAATGTGCTACATTACACAGTCCTTTTTTCAGGCTATATTCATGATCTGATAGAAAACAAAAGAATAAACCAAGTGTTTGGAGCATGAAGTGGCTTTATCCGCCTCTCCACACATAACAAAGTGACATTCAGTTAAATACAAAGGCTAGCCTATTTGTGAATATGTATTGAGTTATAAGGAATGTGTAAGAAATGAGCTAATGCACGCTTTTATCAGGCTCCAGGAGCTACACTCTCTATTGGAGGAACTCCATTTTCACGTGTTTGTGCATAAGAAAAAAATGTTTGAATTAATGCAAGTGCAAATTCCAGCTGTTTGGATTGAACATATTAGCATATCAAAGTGGTCAGAGCCCTTACACAATGGAAGGAGTCGTATTTTCTGCCACTGGTTTTTTGGCTGAGCCTGAAAGGCTTGAGAAGGAGTGTATGAGCTGGTAAAAACTGAAAGACTTGTGTATCTTCCCACCCTCTTTTTCTTGTAAGTAGGTCCGTATGACAGCTTGTGTATAACATAATCTTACTTGTATTTGCTTTCACACAATGGGGTAATTGTGGAGTGACTCACAAAGTAGTGTAACGCTTAAAAAATGTTCCTTCGTAAAAATTAAAAATGAACATGTTTCGCAAAGAATTACTCTTTTTGAATTCATAATTAATACAGAGCAAAATTTTAGAAAGTGTTCTTCATTTTCTCCGTGTCTGTAAAAACAGGTGTGTCCACTTTCCCTGGACATAATACAAACAACGTTTTGAATGCGGACTAAAGAAGGAGACTGTCTTCTCGGATGTCTCAGTGCATCATATCTTTAGCTCGAGCATGCCATTATGAGCATTTCACCGTCGAATTCAGCGTGAGAGAGTACCTTTTTCAAGTCTATAGCCTCATTTCAGTGGAAGTGCGTCCGGTTTCAAAGAACTGCAGCTGCTCTTGATCTGCCAGAGCACCAGATTGCCCCTCTTTGCTTGTGCGTTCATGTCTACTCTCTGATCAATACAGCCCGCCACACTTCTATATGGGTTTGGGGGAGACAAAGTGCTACATTTCGCTCTATTCTCAACTCTTTATAATCGCACTCTTGCAGCACACGAGACTCGACCCAGTGAGTGTGGATGGGTGAGTGGGTGTGAACGCATCAGAATTTGTGACATTACGGACTGTTGCTTCATTTTCTGCCAGCATATATTGCCCCCACCCACCCTCCACCCTCCAAGAAAGAGCAGCTGAGGTTTTGTACTATACGGATATTTGACTGGTGCATTAAACAGATCATAACGCAGCTTTCATAGCCTCTCCAGATTTTTAAATTATAACAACAACCCAGACACATCCAATCTGGCTTTATTAAGGTAATTTGTTATTGATTTAATTCGATATGAGCATGTGTACACTGACCAGTGGCAACATTTCCTCACTTTTTTGTGGCGTACTCTCTCACGAGCCCGCTGTCTTTGTCTGAGCAGCGATTGGCGAGTCCATATGATTGATTTACAGGTTGCATTGTGGGTGAATGGACTGTTTTGTGCTAGCATTACACTGTAGAAATGTCATGCTTTTATCCACCACGAAATTCAAGCTCATCTTTCTCTTATTTGTCTTGAGCATCGCAGCCTTTGTTGCCCAAGGACCGATTTCAAGTTACAGTTCTTACAAATGGTGTGTTAGCTCCTTAGCAAAATCAAGCAAATGATGGATGTTGTGGAAGCGTCATAAGTAGAGGATTGCAGGGAGTTAAAGCATTCAGATTTACATCCCAGTGCTTATTTGGCGTGTAAATTGTGGGTTTGTGTTTTCAGATGCAATCTTTGCTGTTGCTAAACCACCTACATGGAGCCATGCTGTGCGGATAACTGCTCGCCATTAAAGGCAAGGAACAAGGCTGTAAAAGAAGGCTATGGCAAATTTGATGTAACGTGCAGGCCTTCTGTGGGCCAAAATACCTCCCCTTTCATGACTGATTTTATTTTACGATTGGCAATCAGTAAAATGCTGTGCGCCAGCGTGTTCCCCTCCCTGCCATTTTGTGAAACATTTGTTTCCACTTGCCAAAGGCCTCTGGTGCAGCGGGGGATTCGGTGCCCCTGAAATGGCAGGTGAAACTTTCTGCTTGCCTAAATAATTTCAGAGCAGAACATTACACATCAAGGACATAGGCGGCGAAAGTGAGGGTCAATTCAAACTCTGGTGACAAGAAACAACATGGATATTAGCCGATGGCTCTCACATAGCTCTCTGTGCACTGGTTAAGTGGCACCCTCCCTGAGCTTATCTGGCATCTCTTTTTCATTGCGTCACTCATTTTGTGCGTCTCTGAAAGGTGGTTAGAAGAAAAGGAAGTGCAAAGTGCAGAACTGGGTGGTAAAAACTGCCCTCTGGTCATAAAACTATTGGGTGTAACACACTGACCTGGTTTCTAATCGTAGCTCGTATATTTTCCATCATGTTGAAAACACTTCTTGTGTTTTGGATAAGATATGGTGTGTTTTAGTAGCAGTGTGTGTTCAGGTCACTCCCAACACGTGAGAAGGAAATGTCATTAAAATGAGAAGTGTTGTACAAAAAAAAAAAACAACTTTATCACAGCTTTTAAAATTATTTTACAGATTAAAATTAGAGACACCACAACAGTGTTAATTAGTTTTTATTGCTTGGATAATTTTTAAGATAATACGGAAATTACAAACACCTTCATAATTTTTGAAAAATGTTATAATTATTTTCAGAATTACATTTTATACATGATAGTTATTTTACTTGCTCTTTTTTTGATTACATTTATTCTTTTTCTGATTTAAAGAAAACTAATATATAGACAACACACACACACACACACACACACACACACACACACAGCTGACCCTGTCTAATTCTTTGTGCTGTATATGTGAACAGGACTTGTCCTTATCTGTGCACAGCTGCAACACTATTTGGGAAAATATTCAATTTCTGTGTGACAGAGGAGAACCTGGGAGGCAAGGCTCTGAGCAAACAGCAGTTATTGCGGCTCTGCCATAGCAGCCGAGAGCAAGGCCTGGCTGGGAGAGAGGGGGGATCTGCGGACGTCTGCCAGGGGAAGGAGTAATGTCTCGGCTGGATTATAGGAGAGCGGAGCACATCCACACTTAAAAGCCCCTTTTCCAACAAGACAGGGCTGTTATTTAGGGATGGTGTGGGTAAACACACCAGAGCAATATATTTCCTCCATATAGGCTGCTGTTGTCCTTGACAATTGTGACTCATTGAAAGTGAGATAAGTTTTGCTCCTTGTGCCTTTCTTTTTTTTTTCTTTTCTTCTTCTCTTTTTCCAATAAATAATTTCATGTTGTGGGCGTTTTTTAGTGTATTCAGACTGACATTATTCCAGTCAAGTAGAAAGCTGGTAAAGAGTGGTCAACATTAGAATATCATTTTATTTTAGTTCAAATACTCAAATACAAGTGTTTTTTAAATTTATGTTTCTTTTAGCGGTGCTGTACTTTAGATGTAGCTATTGCTGTCTGTCAAATGCTTTACATTCGTATTCTCCCGTCCAATGGCGAACCGCAGTAACTACATTGTTGGCTGAATTATAACTTATTTATATCCATTTTATCCTGTGGCAAAGTTTTAGAGTTCAACTTTGTTTTAGAGAAAAGGCAGTTTAAAAACTGCAGTAACCACAAAATCTTACTACTGAAAAAAACTTTAAAGCCGTTTTTCTTTGGTTTACCCTTTGCGTAGTGAGGCTTTTCAAGGCAGTATTGTGTTATGAGTGATTTAGCAATTAAGTGAAGTATGATACTCAAGTCTGAGATAGCATAAGTAGGAAGTAGCAGCAACCCACAAAAATAGATATGTGAAAGAAACACCAACAGTATGTCTTCCAATGGGAGAAAATGGAGCTGAGAATGAACATTTCGCTAGTTCTTCTTCTGTGTGTGCGTACTGATGTACTGAGAGCGCTTTAATTCAGACAACTGCAGGAGACGCTCACCTTGATTGACGTCTGTATGTTGGAATGCGGTTTTCAAAGCAACGTTGATGCTGGATGATCAAATGCACCAAACAGTAAAGTCAATCTGTGAAAAAAAAATGAGCCATGCGAGTAAATGCACTCTAAAACACTGTGTACATTTGGATTCCTGCCACATATCACATCTAATGTTTGTGCTCATTTTTTTTTAAGTGTATATTCATGCATTGCCACTCATTTCGTTCTATATGCTTATTTGGTCGCCTGGTTGGTTTGAAGTCTGAGGCTTTGATAAATGATATTTTATTGTACAGTATTTAGTTGGGGGAGTGTGCGAGCTTTGTTCTCCTAATGCAGTTGCCAAGTCAGATGGAGTTGAGCGTCTGGTCTGGGAGTTTCAGAGGAATATCACAGGCATGGTAAGTTGCTAAAAACTAAGCTAATCAACAAAATAATTGTCTGTTCAATTGCTACCATGCCAGAGACATCAAACACAGCCGAGGTTGAAAAAACAATCAAATTATCTCTTAATGATTGCTCACGCTGACAGATGAGCGCTATGCGAGTTGGTTTTGTTTGTGGGAGACATATGTGAGGAAGAATGAAGTTTGTGGCCGCTCTCGTAAAATTCTGCGTTCATGTTCATAATCTGCATAGATATCCATCATCACCTGTAATGAAAACAATTTGATGTTATTATGTGGTTTTTGGCATTGAAACAGAGAGAGCTGTATTAGTCTATTAATTTCCTGCAGTGAATCATGAATCCTGCTGCTTTTATCCTCGCACTACCCTCCATGTGTGGTCCACAAAAAATGTTTCTGTTTCCTCTACAGACTAAAGTTTGGCCCCTATGTCTGCTCTCCTCTCTCCTCCCTCTCTGTCCCTCCCTCCTCTCCCTCGTCTCCCTCCCTCTCTTTCTCTGTCTTTCTCTCTCTGCGTAGATAATGTCTCTGCAAATGATTTAACCGCCCTTGTTGAGGCTCCTTCCAGTAATTGAACAAGCAGAGACTGGGTGCTTTACAGGAAAACAATAGTCATATTATCTCAGATCTCCACTACTCTGAGATTCAACAAAACACCACCTTGGATTGGACTTTGCGGACTACTTCGAGGCTGTGTCTGAATTGAAGAAAGGAATCAGGTTAGCTTTCTCTCTGCAAAAAAAAAGAAAGAAAAAAGATGGATGCCGTTAATTTAATTATTAATTTTCTGTATCGAAAGTGTCGCATGATTGGAATGCATGTCTCGCAAGATCCACCTGGGGGTTAAGTGCAGCCTTGGTTGGGTGGTGCTTGGTTGACTTAAGAAGCATGCGCGGGAAGGAGGCTCGGTAATAATTAATCAGAAACGTGTGTCGACAAACAGTGATGATACTCAAAGCAATAGTTGGTGCAGAAATGTGTGCTAATTATGGAATTAGAGAAATATAAAATTATAAATAAACTTTTTGTATATTTATGCAGAACAGATCCCGACGAATATATAGATTGATCAGTGTTATTGGGCAGATATTGGCCTCTCACAGCTATATCAGTATTAGCATATATGTAGTCCGATATGCGCCTTTTTTCACACATAACATAATATAGATTGTTTTTATTTGTTAGCTTTGTAAGAAGCATTCTGTGTATAATTAATCCCTTTTCTTAATTCAGGTTTAATATATACTTATATTTCTCTTTATTTTAAATAGTTATTTATTATTATTATTATTAAAAATAGCGGCAAAGGTTTACTGCTTCAGCGCTCTGATATTGTTTATTGTTAAACTATAAAAATGTGTTTATGTATATATTCTATATTCTGTTTATTATATCTATATAAAGAATGTCTGCCGATGTATCAATATTGGATTTTTCGCACTTGTTAATATTTATATCAGCCTCAAATATCCAGTATCGGTCGGGCCCCTTAATTAGTGTGTATGTATATTTATTAAAAGATGACCATTGTATTTCAAGTAGTCTGCGAGTTGTGATGGAAAATGTAAAAAAAAAAAAAAAAGAAGTTACAATTGTCCCCGGTCTCCCCTAATCACCTGCGTTAAATACAATGAGTACTAGAGCCGCAATGATTTTAGTAATTTTTTATATATTTTTTGATCTATTTATTTTTATTAAATTATTTATTTATTTGTCTGTTTGCTTTGCTTTAGACAGACAAATCGCTTGACGTGACGCTCAAATGCCCATGTTTCAGTGTGATTGCTTCAGGTTGGAATTTGTTTTGTTTTCTGGCAGAGCGGGGGGAGCTTTGATTGTGTTGTTGTGGAGCAGAATTGACCTTGTGTGTCTGAATGAGGTTTTTCTACGCCTTGTTTCATACGGAGCACTCTTAGACTGAAATGGCCTTAGGAGGAGCTGTTCTTGACAGAGATGCATTGTTTCAGGCAGCCAATAAACCACTGCACTGAGTGGCTACATCTGTGAACCTCATCTTGACTACAGTGTGGGGCTAGCAACAACACGGCAACTGTCACAGCTGCACCTGCTGCTGCTGTCTCAGTACAGAGCCTCGCTCTCTGTTGCCCACAGAACCGCATCACTCTTCTGTCCGTGACAAGCCAGAGGCAACGGGCTCTGCTTGGGTCAACTGGAGAGGAGCTTCTTGGGAAAACATTTGAAAACAGAGGACAAAATGTCAGGCCCTGAAAAGAGATGTTAAAATAAAATTTGTGCCCCTCAGGGCCTGGGTTTGGTTCCGTTGGAGCTTGGCTATAAAATTCCTGCTTGTGAAACACAGTGGGGTTTAAGAGCGCTGGCTTAGTAAAACCTGACCACTGCTTGAGTGTTCATTTGTCCAGCTACAGTAACAGTCTGGGCTCAGATGTGACAGCAAGTTGTCTCTCCTTAATATTATAAATGATGAATACAGATAACTGGAGCTGACTCTTGTGTACACACACACCGCCCTGTTTGTGTATTGAGGCCATTGAGAAGATGATCTGATCAGCTAAGAAGAGATTCAGGAGCATTAAAGGCTTTTAAATCTCATATGTGCTCATATTTGCTACACTGCTGTTAAAAGTCACAGGCCCAGGATCCCTTTTTATTGGAATAACATTAACATTTTTGCTCACACGTTATCTGGTTCGGTGAATATATACCTGAAAGACAAAACAAGAGGCAAGAAATATCTTGCAGAAAATGACTATTGGATCATCATGCTGTCTCAGAAAAAGATTATTGGAGGGGGAACAATGCCGAGAGGATTTTCAGCCAGCAGAAGTGATGCAACATGTCCACTCTCCTGCCAAATTGAACTTAGGAGTGTGAAAAGCAATGCAGGGACACGAGGAGTGGGTCTGACGTGAATGCAGATAGTGTGGGATTAACACAGGGGAAGATTGAGCGACAGTGGCCGGTGACGTCTCTTTACAGCTTTGCTTGTACAGCTGTGCCAGGCCTGGCATTCACTGCTGCCTGTTGGATCCAACTCCTCCTCCACTGCCGGGGGGTTAGGTAATGAACATCTTAAATACTGCAGATAACTTCAGCTCCTCAATGTGAGTGTGTGAAGATTGAGACGTCAAATTATTAATGTATTTCTAATGAAAATTGGAATGCTTAATATTGACACCTCAGTGCGTCTCTTGATTTGATCTTTTTGGCATTTGCACAGGAAAAATACATATACAGGCTGCCCTAATAATTCATCATGCCTCCTTCTAAATGAGGTGTGAGGCGGCTCTGCTGGTGTGAATTCTGCTATAAATCACACATACCCATGACTGCTTTATCCATTAGACCGACCTGTTTGTCTAATACAGCTATTCAGACCCCAGTAAACTGGTTTTAGTAATTAAGTTGAGTGTGAGAACTGCAGCTTCTACTTCACACCTGCTATGTACGGACACAATATATAGATGTAGGTGTGGGGAAGCAGAAAAATATGGAATTAGTCACAAAATGACAGTCCAGTAAATAGTGGTCACGTTTATTCTGTAAAAAATTGTGTCAAAACTTTTATTATTTTATTATTATTCTATAAAATAGCCCAATACAACAAAAAGTTGTTTGTTATTATTCTTTTTTTTTAAATCAATGTTGAAATTATTTAATATTTTGCTTGTTTGTTTGCTTGTATTTTTTATTTTTTGGGGGGTGGGGGGTTAAATGTGCCCAAACTTAGCAATATCTTCTTTTTTTTAAATCTGTTATCAACAGTTTCAGTTTAAACATGTGTACAAATCACACATTGAATAATTTTATATAGTAAATCCCCCCCACTCCTTCCCCACGCAGCGAAATCAAAGCCAAACAGAAGAAAGAAGAAAAACAGCCAAAGACAGCAAAATTGCCCTGTTTTCTTGCATGAAAGGTGCTATACAAAAAAAGTTTATTATTATTCTTATTGTTATTTTCAGGCGTCTGCATTTTACAGCTAAATCAATCAATTTTTAAATTGTGTATTATTTTGCTGAAGAAGTTAGCAATTTAAAGTCTGCAAACTTGAATCTTATCTCCACACTGTTCATCAAACTATGTTTTATAATAATGTTAGATGTGTAATCAGGTCTGCTATGCTGTGACCCATCTATTGAGCAGTGGACAAAGTTTTTTTCTTTTAGGTCTTAAAAAAAAAAATCAGTTTTATGACATTCCCAGTTTAAACATGTACAAATCACATATTGAATAATTTTACATAATAAATCCCCCCCACTCCTTCCATTTCACACTCCCGGATTCTCTAGATGTAATATAGTTTTGAAAAATGATAAGTTACAGAACAAAACAATGATAAGTTACACAAAAAAAAACAGGAAAAGACAGCAATTAAAGTACAAGACATTAAAACAATCAGTAACGCAAACAAACAAACAGCTTTAACATTTTTAGTCGATGAAGTTCTTACTAGAACAGCCAAAGTATTTACATTTTTTTAAATGTCAGGTTTCAGATTTTACAGACTGTTTTACAAAGCTGCCTGCGACTACATAAAAACAGTCTATAAAACCTGACATTACTTTCTGACAAGCTTTCCTTATTTGGAGGTAGATGACACTGATTGATCGTCATAGCCTAATTTATGAAATGCTAAAAAGCCAAAATCGGCAAGCAAATAACATTTTTTTTTCATCTTAATCTACATTATACTTCTGTTTATGCTTTCATAAGAAACAACAGCTCAGAGCATTGAGCCTAACATATGTTTTTGTCCTTATGAATCACTCTGTTATAGACTCAAAGCAAGGTTAAATGATGACCAGACAGAAAGCAGCTCTGAGCAAGCTGCACAAATTGTCAAGTACTGCATCTGTGCCCGGCAACACACGTTTCATTTTTAGCTTCAGCATCAGCAGCTGAACCAATGTGATGAGTGCTATTCTTTAGTAGTTGATGGAAATGGGAAAAAAGCTGTGTAAAGAGGACAGTCAAATGGCGGGGGGGCAGAAACGGGGTGCATTTTTGTCATTGCAGTGAAGCCAGTGGCATTTCCGTCATTCATCAGCCCGAGCTGATTACTAGTGAGTCTGGAGTGAGCTGACAGGATGCGGCTCCTGCAGCCATTACCATCAGAAATAGGTCCAGCAGGCCCGGGGGTAGGCGAGGAGCTGCAGCTCGAAGAGGCCGAGACCTGCCCAAAGGATGGAAAAGTTTGCCGTGTTTTGCTCGATAACATCTATTTAGTACGGAGGTGAGGTGGTGTATTTGGTGTAGTTGTTTTGCATGGCTTCAAAAGATCTGCCGATGATGAACCCCGTGAACTTTTGCTCTGTAAATAGTGCTGTTGAAATGTAGCAACCAGAAAACTGAAGCCGAGCCTAACAATCAGCGAGAGATGGTGAACGTTGCAGACACCGCAATGCCTACTCACTTTACTGCAAGGGCCAAAAAAGGGAACTTTTATTCTCTCACCTGAAATGGCTTGTAGGCTCCTGTGCATAATGGAGGCAGTGTAGCAGAGGGAGGGCTGTGGAGACATTACTCGGAGACAGTGCGAAAATATTCTCAAGTCACTGCCACAAGACTCTCTCAGCTGCACACTTGGTATTTAAACTTTAACAGAAGTTAAACATTTTTGCACCAAGGCAGAAATGTGTAATGAAGCTTTGATAACACGATTCATACAACTGGAGCATGCAGTGATAGCCCCAAACAAAAGTGCTAATTGACGCTGTGGATATTTTGGTGTGTAAAACATAGAAGGATGACAGAGATGGAAAATATTCAGAGCACAGGGCTGAATCTTTATTAGCACGACAGCGATTTCTCCTTTGAAACTACAGTGTTTAACTGCTTTTAACCTATTTTTGTTTTTCACACACTTTCTTTTCACATTTTATTAAACTTGAGATCTCAAGCCGATATGTTTTCTGTAAGTGTTTCTTTTGATTTTTAAAATAAATAAATAATTAATATATCATTTTGAGTTTTGGAGTATTCTAAGTGTTGATTGGCTTTTCATGAATTATTAGTTCACACCTGCTCTGTCAGTAAAGGTTACAAATGGGTTTTTAATTATAGACAAAAAACAATACATCGACTCATACAAAAATAATTCCTCTCAATCATCAAGCACGACCCACCAGAAGTGTGTAGCGACACCTTCATCCGTAGAGACCCCGCCCTCCAGCCATACTGTTTTATTTTTCATTATCTCACTGCTTGGTACACTTTACCAACCCAAAAACGGACATCCTGGGAATGAGACTCAACAATCAACTGCCTTTCTGGTGTGTTTGCAAACAGCAACAGAAACGACAGAAAAGGTCAATTGCCATTGACTCCTAAAATGACATGTATGACCAGTGCAGATCGTAAGACATGTCAGGTTAAAGACGGGGGTCAACGTGAAACGGCAGCTGTGGTTTGGGCACCAAAACCGTTTGGTTAGTTTTAGGAAAAATAAGTATGTTACATGTGCAACGTGACTGGGGTATCATAAGTCACATAACAGAAGTCACATACGTAATGTGAGTAACCTAATATTTTGAATAATGTAACTTTGACTTTTGGTTTCACAAGGGATCTCAATCCACAGTTTCTGAAGGTAAAATCCTGTGTTTGTTTGACCCATCCGTCAACCACCCCGACCACCTCCGTGTGCGGGCTTTCTCACTCTATACATTACGTCAGCTGACCTCTTTTGCTCCTGTCATAATTACTACGGCCACTAGAGGTCGCCGCCTAACGATAAATGTAAATGTGGGTTGCAGTAAGCTGCTTGCACAGACAGCCTAGAGGCTACGGCTGTTTTTCTGATGACAGCGGGCTGTCAAAAATTGTTCACGCTCCTGCAGAGAGCGGCGATGGTGAAAGGTTCTTTGTGTGTGTGCGTGTGTTTGTGTGAATGCAAGGGAAGTGTGTTACACCAAAGGCAGCAGATGGAACTATAATTTATCATTAATTGTGTAAAATACAAAGCATTTTGGACATTACAAAGTGTGTCTCATTTTCATAAGCCTCTTCTATGTTCTATGGGGTTAGGTTATACACAAACAATAATTGTTGATAAATATGCTAACAGAAGAATTTAAACTTAAACTATATAATAAACCAGTAATTTTAGTCAAATAATTTGTCATGTCCACGGCTTCTGTGCATTGCTGCATAGTGTTCAGAAACCACCTCACAGAGATGCTTGTTGTTGTTCAGAGGAGAATTTTCCTCCCCAGCAAGAGCCCTTGTCGAAGTATTACCTTCTCTCCCAACGTGGGACTTTGTTATCGCACTCACTTCATATTCATAGTGAGTCTTATTCTCCTGTCATTATTTTGTATAACTTAGAGCTGTAGCAATTACACTTCAGTGGATTACCTATGCTGAGATACAGAGATTAAAATCTCTGCTTCATACTACCTCCAGCGCGGCGGTTCAAAGGTGCGACCTGTACTGCAATCTGCTATCGTTTGGCAGAGCACGAAATTGGTCAACCTTTCAGAGTTTGTTTGGGAATTTGAATCCCTTTGGTATTCAAAACAGGAGGGCCCTATGACAGGGAGATAATTTCCCAGTGAATGTTTTATCGCAGTCCGCTTGACAGTCTCTCCTGTATCTGCCTGCTTTCTCTCTCCTTGTGTCTTTAGATTCCCCTGACTTTGGTCCAGTTATTCACAGAGAAAAAAGAAAGAACAAAAAAAAAAGAAAACCCTGTTTGTTTCCCCCCCCCCTTTTGTTATCACAAAAGAGCAAACACATATTAAACATACACAAGGTGCAGAAGCAGTGATTGCTGTATCTGCTGTCCTACTGTGGGTGGCAGGGGACGATAACATAAGCCACAGATCCATTTACATAATTTTTTTAATCATGTCAAGCCGGAATCCTGGTCAGTTGGAAGCGGGGCATTTTCCTGAAAAGAGATATTTTTTGCCTCTAACAAACCATTTCTGCTGTTGTCTCCTGTGGTATGTCATGTGTTTAAATTTGGGCGGCAGCTCCTCTCTTTATCTATATCTCTTGAATATAAGCTAAATATTTGCTTGACGATGTCACATCCATATTGAAACTTTTCTCATATTCAAAAATCTTCTCTTAAAAATCCTCTCGCTCCCAAAGAGGCAGCTCCATTGTACAGTGAGATCCTATAGTACCTTAGTTATTAAAGAAAGGGGGTTGGAATGAGCCAATCTGAGCTTGTTTGCATCACAATCCCCCACACAGGGCTGATGTTATGCTAATGAACACTGTGGAGAAGGCTCAGCCCCAAAACTGTCCTCTCCCTTTCACTCTTTGGGGAGAGGGCAAGGAGTAGTGACACCGAAACTGCACGAGGAGGTCTAATGATGCAGCCTGGAAATTCAAAGCAACTTTAAGGAGAAATCTGTAATATATTTACTGTAATAAATCATAAAATGACCACGGCATTTCGTCAGATTAAGGAAGTGTGCCAAGTTAAAATATTCACTTCTCTGGCAACAGTGCGGCAGCCGTGGTGTCCTCCTTTGAAATTTCTATTCCTGTCCTTAACTTGTGTTTTTTGTTTGCCCGTTTCACATTAATTACAGTTTAAATCAATGCAGAATGTTTGCGGAATGAGTTAGTATCTATTTATGAGCCCTAAGGAGCCCTAAGAAATCATTAATAATCTTTTAGAAGGAGTAGGTATTTATAACAGTTAAATTGAGCAACATGTTGATGGCAAGCAGATGGCAGGCAGTCGCTAAACTCCAACTCCAGAGTGTGTATTTTCAGAGCAGCGGGCTTGTTTTCAGGAGAACAGGCTTAACTTTACATCGGCATTTATAAACAGCTACTCAACTTAAAGTGTAGGAGTCGTTAGTTATTGTCAGATTACAAAGTTACGCTCATCATGTGCTTTTGCAGTGTTCCCGCAGCCTGCATGAGCTTTCTGGAGTCATTGGGGGGAATATTAAATAGGATTTCAATCTATTTAATAAACCGTCTATGGCTCCAACTCGCTATTTGGACATGCATTTGTTACATATTGCTCCTTTAAGTACTCTGTTTGTATTGCTGTGTATAACTGCGGTATTAGATGCCTTTTTTTCCATTTTTTTTTGTTGAGAAAATGTTTCATGTTATTGTGCAGCCGAGCGTGTAAAACATTCATTTCTGAGCAGCAGCTAAATGCCTCTTAGACATTTTCTGTGTCTTTGGGAGAAAAAATAAAATCACCAATATACCTTCATCAGGTTTAACAAGCAGCATTACCTGTCAGGGCAGTACTGAGTGAAGATTTAGGGCTGACAAGTGATTGCATTGAGGAAAGACTACACCCACTTCTTTTGTCTGAGCTTCCTGACGAGACACAGAGCTATACCTTGTTTTAGGTTGACATACGCTGCTTCCCCTGTCTGACAAAGGCATTCATGCCATCTTTGAGATTGAAAATAGATATGGCAGTACTGGGATGGGATAAAGTAGGCTACAGTAGATCCACTCCACTGCTGAAATCATTTGTGTAGTATTGCTTCTGCTGTAAGGGTACGGTCCTCATGCTGTTTTCTATTTTTGTTAGGACTGAGATTATGCGGTGTCCCTTATTTTGGCTGTGTTTGTCCTTCCTCTGAGCCACAGAAAGGTTAAAAGCCTCAATTAGACACCGAGCCAAGGTCGGCCACATTACGCACAATGCCTCTAATCTGAAAGAATTAGCACCCTTCAAAAATCAAAATTATCCACCACTCGAGAAACACAGCCACCGCTTTCCAAGCCTGCGCATTTTTAGGATTTTTTGGAGTCATTTTAGAAGTATTCAAAGATGGAGCATCTTTATAAATGCTTTCTTGAACAAATGTGTGCTGAGAAGAAAAACTACAGTATATGACGCAAGTGCAATGATGGGGTGAATCCAGGTAAAAGCTATCTTTAAGCCATTTTTAAATATACCAGTCACAAAGGAGGAGCTGTAGCTGAACAAGCAGAGCAAACACAGAGGAGGAGGATTTTGGAGCTTTTAGACAATTGAGATGTGGATTGTACAAAAAGGGTTATGACTCAATATCAGGATTGTACATTCAGTGTAAGCCAAGGATTTTATTTAATGACATATCTTTCATTCAAGGTAGAGTTAATGGACATTCGTTCCTTTTTTTTTTGTTCCAAAGATAATTGCTCACGTTCTCTTTTGTTTCTCGTCATGTAAATGAGTAAAGACATGGATAAATGGCTTATTTTCCTACTTGCTCCTCTTCCATTTCAAATGTGTCTCTGACAAGTCATCTTCTCCATTACCTTCTTCATGTTTTGTGTTGCTGCCCACTACCTTAAAAATTAATCATCCTGTTTAATAACGCCTCGCGATCACAGTGCATTATTGATGGTGAGGTCCTTAATAGAAGGACGGAGCAGGATTTTTAACCATTCAGCTGCTCATTTTGAAGGGATAGGAGGAGGGGAGGGAGGAGGGTCACAAAAGCTGCTTACTGGTGCATATCCAAGTAAATACAGCACATTATTATCATAGACTAAAACCAGTCCCTGTGCATTCAAAAAGAGCTTGCTCCCATTTCCGCAAACAAAGGAAATAAATCAAATAAAGCATGTTACACAAGCTGCCGAACTCAATTACAGTTCTTCAGTGGATGTGACCCCAATGAGCAAATCTCTGACCTCGACCGTTTATTTGTTCCCCATTCAGTTTCAAGCATGCAAGCAATATGAATGACTCAGACCCTGAATAGTTGTGTCGCAGTTGCAGTTGGTCATGTTTTTGTCCTCACTGCTTGACATTGCATTGTATAATTTTTGCATGAGCACGACAACGATTGTGCTCGAAACTGAGAAGATGAGTTTGGGAGAGCGTCTTGGCCAACTGCCGAACTCAGTTTGTATAATCCCTGATTTGTTTTGACTAATTTAGCCATGGCAAACTGGATCGCACAACAAATGTTTCTTTTATGGTGTCCTAATGTGCTCTCAGAGTAAAAGTATTTATGTGCACACACTAATTGGATTGGTTTTCTGGACAGGGGAGGATACGCTACATATTGCATGTTCTCTCTGTGTATTCCAAGGTGAATCATGCCATGTCAAGGACTTATTGGACTTGATTGGCAGGTACTATCACCATGAGATGCCCATATAATGGCAGGTCTCCCATTCCTGACCTTCCTATTTATCTTGCAGTATTAATGTCAGCCTATTAATTCCTAAGCGGAGGAACATTTGGCAAAGACACCGTTTAACGGCCCTGGCTGAATCATTCTTATCTCAACAGACCTGAAAGGAATAGTTTTGTGCTATCAGCAAGTGGAAATGACATTTTGAAATTTCATTTGAGATAATCCACTTCACTTCCCAGTAAAACATCAAAATTACAACTAAAAATGTATGGAACCTGTATTAAAACTTTGTTACCGTGGCAAATCATCGAGCTATAATCCATGTGGACAGACAGGTGTAGGTATCTTTCAGCACTAATAGGATTTTTGTTGCATTGCTAAAGTGATTATGAGGCTATGGAGGTAATATATATTCAGGCAGAGGGCAACGGAGCACACAGTGCCTAGGGATACAGCTGAAAAATAACACGTGAGACTCAGAAAAAATTATTATATATTGACATTTTTAAATTAGGAGATATTCAATGATATGGTTTTCCCCACATTCAAAACTACCCCAGAAATACATATTTTCCCCCATCTTATGAATTAGTTTTTGACTTCCATTTTTGTCTTCATAAATATATTGATGAGCTGGAGTGTTCCAGGGTTTGGCTCATGATTGCTTTATTTAGTAGCCATATGTCCTGACCAGTGGGGAGTACTCTAATCGATTAATTGAGTGGCTCATAAAAATGATCAATGGTGCAAACACTAATAGCAGCGAGCATGACAAGCCCCACGCTTATGTCACACGCTCCGGCTCTCTGTTGCATACGACCGCTTTTCTCTGTGAAAGTGTCGCTTGCATCAGAGCGAGGTAACGATTCATTAAACCCAAACATTATGATGCACAGATTCAAAAACAATTGTTTTTATGTACACTCTCTCTCAGATGATGAAATGGGTGAGGTGCCTGAAAATGATAAATAACTGCAATACAGTGTAACTACAAGGGATGTGAATAAATTAGAGGTGTTAGAAGATATTGATACACTCGAGTATAGCAATATTATGCTGCGTGATTCTGTATTGATTCTCAAAAACACTGTGTTGTGATATCGTGACACTTGCAATGATCCATGGCAGTGGTTCATTTAGTGCTGTGTTTAATGTGCCGGCCATAGATAGCAGCGTTGTTCTATCTTCAATGTTCTAATAGCATAAAGAAGTAAACTTTTCAAAACTCAGATTTATGCATATAAAATAAATAAATAAACTCAAAATTTCAATGCAACTTCAACAGATTTTTGAGTTTTGAGCCCAGTTCGATCTCTTATATTTTGAAAACGTTTTTACCAACTTGAATCTTGTATTTTGAAAATAGCTGAGTAAACTCACTGAAGTGAAAGTGAATCATGTTTAATAATTATAATATTTTAATTGCAGTGTGAACAATTTTTGAAATACATTTTTGGGCTTTCTAAAACTCAAAAAATTTGTTTATCTTAAGAAGAAAAGTAAATTATTTCAGCAAAATATTATAGGTCAGAAAAGCTTTGTTTATAATTTATGACAAAACTATTACAAAAGAGTTTGAGTAGTGAAAGCAGTTTCCTTGAAAATACAAGTTTCCTAAACTTTTACATTGTATGACAGTTTTCCTAAAATTAGATTAAAAGAATAGCCATGTATCACCTTGTTTACAGTATTGCAATATATTGCAGTATATTGAATCGTAACATCTGTATTTTGATATGTATTGTATCGGCAGATTCTTGCCCCAGAATAAATGACAGTCCTAATCAAACCTCTCTGGCTACAATATGTTCTAGCTGAGGTATTATTGTTCTTATAAACTGTTATATAACAGATTTAATGAAGAAAACCCCCTCCTCTGCAGAAAATCCCTCATGCTTTTCTTTTGTTTCCCACTTCTCCCTTGTGCAGTCCCCCTTCTCCCTCCTTTATCCCCTACATCACCCCACCCTCGGCCCCCTCCTCCTAAAGTAGCCGCGCTGTCCCGTTGCGCAGCATGTGTGTTTGACCTGGTATTTCACTGGCTGAGCTCCTGTCAGGGTCAGGGCCTGCGTTTGGGGCACATGCAGTCGCACAGTGTTTGGTTGGGTGTCATTCAGCTGCTCTGGCCTTGCGCTGCTCTCAATCATCCCCTCAGCGGAGGGGTCAGCCTCTGATTCCACCCTGCCCCATATCTGACTCAGTGGGGCTCCAGACTCATCCCATCACCGGCCCAATCTCTCCCCTCTGGAGTGCGAATTTTCTGATTTACGCTTGCAAATTGTACATCTTCAGCAGTGTCAAAGCAGGAACACAATCTCTTTTGGGAATATATTTCCTCCACAGCTGATGCTGAGTGTTCTCTGACTGAGCCCTGGGTCCCCAGGTAGTTCAGTTTTTTCCCTCAAAGTGGGCAAGAGAAACAGAGATAAGAGGAGTCTTATAGTATGTATGAATTCATGTATGAGGAAGCTGTTGGGAAAAACCCAATAGAAACCAAATGTGTTTCCTCCATTCAACATGTGGTGGTCTGTTGGTTCTGATTTACATTTCAGTGAATCTCCGGCCCCATATTTCCCTTCCTTTGCATCCCTGTGATGTCCCGTGACAATTAACATCCCGACTCTTTCTTGAGGTTTGTTGAAAGCTCAGGGGCTAATTCAAGGGTCAAGCAAGACTTGCAAGCTGTCAATCTTTTATTGTAACCGGAGCCCCCCTCCCCCACCCACGCCCTTTATTCCGGGCCCCCCCCCTCCATTCTCCCAGACCTTGTGGCCCAGCTCTTCTTCTATTCTCCTGTGGCCCTCTAACAGCTACAGAGGGACAACCAGGACCTTTGTCTAAGAAGCCCGGGCATTCTTTCACATCTGCCTCTTGTTTTCAGACCCCCGCTGCATTCAAATTTCAAACTGTCCTTTTCAATCAACCCTCCGCCCCTCCCTTTTAATAACCCTCTTCCTCCCGGTTACTAAGCCCTTTATTTTTTTATTTTTTTCTCTTAAGAGGACCAACTGAGCTCCTGCAATTCACAATTTCATCACTCAGTTGTCGATTATAAAGCATTCTGTTGTATTGCGACTATATCAAGCACACATATGTTTAAAGCCTCCGGGCCCACGCCCCTGTGGCTTCTCCATTTCTCCGAGTGCTTCAACATCTGTCTGCAATGACTTCATATTTAGCCAAAACAGTGTGACGCCTGTTGACATTTTAGCAATCTGTGCTTAACAGTCACAGAAAATTGCCTTGATCATTTGTCTCGTGCGTTAAAAGCAGCCATGTTGACGATGATGCTCTCCATCATCTGTCCAGCCCCTGTAAAAACTCCAAAACCGCCAGTACAAGATGTTAAAACCTGTTCTGAGATCACACCCCAAGTCGAGGGCTATTTAAGAAAAAAAAAAACAGCCAAGGTATGATCACCGACGGTTTCTGTTTCAAGGCGGAGAGAGAAAAGAAACCCCCAGCTGAGAGGGGAGACCTCAGCACGTTTAATGAGGAGAACGGCAGTCAGGCAGTCTCCCTCCAGTCTGCGCCTTTGGTGTCTCAGCATGTTAAACACTCACAGCATGATACAAAATATATTAAAGTATAGGACTGTTATCATCGATTTACAGAACACACATCCACCCATCCCCATGTAGTAGGGATCTACGTTCTGCATTTTTTTTTTCGTGGTAGGGGGTCTCGACTGCCTTGGAGGCAGAACAGTTTAAAGGCGTTTTGTCTTTGTCTTCACATTCTGACACAGGAGGTCTGTCGAGCACGCTGCCGCCTCTTTTTTTTTTTTAACACTAAGCAATGATGACAGGCAAGCAAGAATAATCATATTGATTCAACACTGTTATCTCAGGCTGAGACTTATAATAGTTTGTTTACATATGTAAACACGAGCACCTGCAGCCACCAAAGGGACGCAAATATACTGAAATGCACGCTTTTAACCTGCTCCACATGTAATTAATGGTGCACTCAGGTATATGGTGTTTGATTTGCAAAATAGAGGAATAAAATAGTAGATGGAGTTGATAGTTTTGGGGTTAAGGAGGTGATGTGATGTGACAGAAGACTTTTAAGTGTTCTCCAGATAGATTCAAACAAGTTTAGACAAAAGCACTTAATCCACTGCATTAATCTGCTCAACTCTGATGAGAAAATCACTGTGTTTATGTGCACTCTAATAATTCAATTGCAGCCAGACTAAGGCAATACACCAATTATTGAAACTACCATGCAAAGACCTCAACCAGGTTATCTTTAGTTGCGTCAAGGTCGTAAGCTGAGTTGGCGCAGCATCAGTCTTTGAAATTGCACTTGGCACGTACACAGCGTCTGTGTTTTCATTCTGTGCATGCTCCACAGAGGTCACCGAGTGAACCAGATGCAAAATGGGACTATATTTGATAAAAGAGTGACAAGGCTAGGGATGGTGGGAAAATGAAACTCATTTTTTTGAGTGACAGTGAAGCAAATTTAATGCTACAACCAACTCCTCAAGTGATAGAGCCTTGGTGGATCTACTCATGAGAAATTTGATGGTAAGAACAATTATTACAAAAGACGCCTCTCCTTTTTACTGCTGCATTTCCATTTCCAGCCCTTACACACATTTTAGAGGGCCAGACTAATATATTGTTTGGATGATAATATCGGCCCGATATTGAACTAGCATCGCTCTGTCAGTATCTTTTGTATTTATTTATTTTAGTTTTATTGGCAACATTTTTATGTAGAATTGATCTGAAGTCAAATTGTTGTATTTTATATCCATAATCACTTAGAATTATGAAAAATACATAGTTTAATGTTTACTGTACAGTGCCCTGATGTCCATTTGGATTTTATATATGTATGAATAAAGAATATCAGCAGATACATTGGTATCACATCAGCATCTAGACCAAAAACCTTTGTCTCTAAACTTACTGCATTATTACTGCGGTTATTGTGAACCATGTAAGCACCTTAGTCCCTGGGTCTTCAACAGGGGATCTGCAACTTTGCTATTGTTTGCAAAAATAAATCACTCTATTCATAAAAAACATTTAATTTTCACAGCACTGAAAAAGAACTACCCATGAATCCTTGTGCAGCCATGTGAATTAGCTAACCTAGTTAGTGTCAGACTAGTTGGCTTCATATTATTGAAAGCTATCGGCCAATTAGCTGTGTAATTATCCCACGTGTACAGACACTCGTGAGCTACAATGAATTGTTTTGTAACTTCCTGAGACTCTGACATACCCTCCACCTCAGAAACCACTGGTGAGAGTGTGAGAAGGTGAAGCTAATGTAGCTAACATCAGTCATGTTATGGGTAAGAGCAAATGAGAAGGGACCCCAAAATATTCATGTGGTAAGCGGCTCCTGCTCTGTCTGTTTATCAGCTAAGGTGTCCACGGCCTGAGGAACGTTGATGAGCCCTGCATTAGCCCAACTGTTGCTTTTATCTGAGTTTTCTCAGTAAATTATTTTGTGCATGACAATATAATGACTGAATGGGATTATCATCCCTCAGATCTCAGCACATGTAAATGTGTGTGTGATCCGAGTATTGTCTTTCTCACTAAGTGGACCAAACAGTAAGACTTTGTGCGCACGGATGAAGATCCTTAAGCCTATATGCTCTCTATGCAGCATTATTGTGGAGACAATCAGCTTAAGGCCTCGTTATCCTGTATGGACCTTCAGTGTAGGCTGATTATTTGCTGCCACTTGCCTGATAAATTTAATTCGTGCTTCTTGCACTGATCTGCGAAAAGACAAGGGTTGGGGTTTTGCTTGAATCCAATATGTTTGGTCTCAGTGATCAACTTTCATTTGTCGAATCTCATGACTGCATATTATTCCATTGGAACTAAATACACTGTGGCTGCGTGTTCTCTGCTCCTGTTAACCTCCTTTAAATGGCTCTAAAATTAGAGGTCTCAGGTGAGGCGTAATGTCATACTAGATGAGCTGATTATGGCAGGCTTAATTATAACTTTGTTGGCTAATGTGTGCGCTCCGCATGTTTTCTCGGTGATGAATTATTACACTGTCTGAGATCTCAGACAAAATAGATCAAAGACTCCTCAGGCCGCGGATATTCTCCAGTGTGGAGGAGCCAGCCGGAGCTGATTTGTGCAGCTCTGACTGTAGATGACAAACAGAATTCCTCACCGTCTTTCAGTGGAGTTCTCTTGTTAGCTGCTAGTATGATGGATAACATTCAGCTCCTTGAATCTTAACAAACAGTTGCAGGCTGTAGACAGAAAAAAAAAATGCAATGTTGTTTTTGAATGTGCTAAAAAAGAAGACAAAAAACAGTTTCTAATGGGGTCCTATGTGCCTTGTTGCCGGAGTGATGCCATATCCCATGGTGAATGTGCTAATGGTTCATGGGAGTGAGAGGACTGAGCTTAGCCCAGCAGTGTAAACACACAGACAAAAGGGAGCCGTTAGAAGTGTGAAACGCATGCCTGGGCGCGCAGGTAGGCATTAGGTTTCACCCTACACAGCTCCAGCACTGTATCCATGACAGGGAGGAGGCCATTTGCTTTTGTAGCGAAACAGAGCAAAAACAAACATTCAAACAGACTAGTACTAGAGGGACAGGTATGGATGAGGTAGAGAGAGAGGAATTCTGGTTTGGAGAGATGTAAGGGAGAGGGAGGGGGGTGGGGAAGGGAAGGGGCTGGAGAGATAAGGTGGTTTGTGGTCAGGCACAACAGAGAGAAGTGACCATTTGCTTGGTAGTGTTTCTTTATTTGTTTGTTTGGCGAGGGCGCGGGGGTGGAAAGAGTCACAAAATATCAGTCAAACAGAAGTAGTTACTTTAGAAGCTCTGCTAAAGTAGAGGTGAAATGCCAGTGGAAAGAAATTCAACTTAAATAACACCATGATGATGATAATTCTTTAGGTATTCAAGTAAATGTGACTGAGTTACCTGCACAGTTTTCCACATGGATGTTAAATTGGCCGTGCAAACTTTCCAACAACTTAAAGTTCAAATAACATTAGTATTTGACTAATCAAGACATTGTATATATATATCCACCTCTAGTATGAAATAAGCATTTTTCCATTGATTACTTAGACACCAACCAAGCTAATGCAAACCAATATGACTGTAGCAGGATGAGAAGCTTTTTGGCTAATGTTCACTAAGCTATTACCATGGATAATTTTATCATTTAATGTTACTGACAGTTAATTTAACATTTCCGCCATGTGATCACAGACTTTTGATGCAGAGTCAGTTTACAGTTGGTCAGTTCCTGATGTAACTTTTGTGGAAAGTTGAGTGTATTTTTCCTATGTAGGAATAAGAAATGCTCAGTGCGAGAAATGCAAAGGTGCAGCATTTAAAGTTAGTACTATCAGTCAACATCACTTTAAAATTCCATCTATGTCACTTTGGCTGCGCCAACAAAGATTAATTTAATCTAAGATTAGTTATAATAGTTTAAAATAAGTAAATCCAGATTTAAAATCAAGCAGAGCTCTGCTGCACAATTAAAACTTAATCTCCATTTAATAAATCCAAGTTTAGTGATTTAAACCAATATTAAATTAAGTTAAATCAATATAAAGATGCTCACTAACCCAAATTAAAATAAATAAATATTAGATAAATTACAACTTTCATCTGCTTTGTATTCCTTAAAACATTGCATTGTTTGTAAGCTGGCTAAAATATTTCTTTAAAAAAAAGTTACATTGTTTGCTGCCTAGCTTAAAAGAAAACAAAAAAAAAATGTTTGCCAACTAATTAAAAAGTTTTTTTATTACATTGTTTTCTAGCTTGCTAAATAGTTACCACAATGTTACAAGAATTTGTTTGCTAGCAAGCTAAAACATTTCTAAAAGAATGTTACATTGTTTACTAACTAGCTAAAAAGTTTTTTGTTTTTAAAAAAAAAAATTTTCTTTGCTTGCTAGCTAACTAAAAGTAATTTAACCTACTCATGATGTTCTGGCAGTGAAGCTGTAATTGCTCCTGCTTTGAGAAAAACTTGTTAGCCAAATTATCAAGAGGCGCATCATAAAACTTTCTTCAAGGAGCTTGATTATTTTGCTCACTCATCTCAAAAAGGCAGCTATTTTAAAAGTTAAACCTCCTCAAGTGTAAGTTTAAAGTTAATACTAGATCAGTAAATTTAGGCTCAAAGTTTTCTTCATTTTAAGCTACTTTAAACATTTGGTGCATCATAGTTTAAAGTTAAACTATGATTTAACCAGGTTTAAAAATGAATCATGTGAAACCCAGCCTTTGTGTTATGGAAAGGTATAAATTGTAGTTACATAATTTAAAGATTTTAAAAAAATGCTCAAAAAGGTTTAAATGTGTTCTTTGTGATAGGTAAAGAATATCTCATTTGACACAGCACTGATAAGGTTTCCACCACTTGCCATAGGTCATGATGAGATGGACAGGGTGGGCCTAATGTGTTTGCTGGTCCCACCCTGCTCCACCTTCCTGCCAGTGAAATGTTTAGCATCAGCTACCATTAAGGGATTTCCCCTCTCAGGATTATTGACCTTCTGGGCTTATTTTAGTGGCTTACGTGGGTTTGTAGCATTTCACAGCTTAAGGATTGTCACATTTCTGCAGTGCAATGTAAATGCAGCACCGAGTGCCTGGCGAGAGGAGTGTGAATTCCTCTGTAAAAGGCTGAATTCCTCTGTAAAATCACAAGGGGGACAGAGCTCCCACCACGTGGAATAAATTTAATCCCTGGACTGAACGTCTCTCTCGGTCTGCTCCACAGGTGAGAGGATCAATGATGAGCATCTCCGAGACCAGGCGGCTTGGACTTTTTTAATCAGAACCTTTTAATCACAACGCAAACCTGCCACAAACCATCAACACCAGGCGCCATGGCATGCTCCCTGTGGAAACTACACACCTTCTGCTGGTTTCTCATCACACTAGCCCAAGTGCACTCCACAGAGGGTAAGTACACACGAAACTGTCATCTTTGCTTTCTCTAAAAACATACCAATTTGTTCTCATGCCAGGATTTATAAAGCATCTTTTGAACGAGTATTGTTTCAGGCTCAATGACAGCCACTGCCTGAGTATATTTTTTTTGTTATTGTCTTATTTAGGAATATATCATGAGCAGTGGAATTGTGTCTCATGCCAAAGCTGCTCCTCTGAGTGCAGGCAGAGCTTGTGTAAGTAATGCAGCTCTGAGGACAGTGGGCACAGGCGGATGGGGGATAATCTTGAGTGGTTTCATTAGTTGGTAAATTGTGATTTGTCTGAGATTTTCTGCTTGAAAGCGTCAGTTGTTCCCAGTGGCATCAGAGCTGGATCCATTTGTAAATTCCTCGCTAAAATGTTCTGTCTCATGGCAGGCATACACAGATTTCACACCTCGAAAAATATAAAGCCTGAATGTGTTTTAATCATAGTGCATTTAGCTTTGATTAAATCACTCTCAGCTGTATCGTAATTGCAAGATTTATGCATCCAAACCATATCTTATAAACTGTATCCTTAACATGTTAGTGTTTAATCACAGGACTCGAGGTGCATTAGTCAGATATTTGATGACTGGATTTGTAGAATAAACTAAAGCTGGCATCTATTCAGTGCGGTACATCAGAAGAGCCATTACAGATTTGGTTTGTTGGTGCCAACTGTTAAAGCTCAAGCCAACTGTTCACCATATCTGCTTTATTGATTTTTAAGAAATGCAATAATATAGGATTATTGATTCAAGTTTCAAAGGTAATGATTTCTCAAGATGCTTAATTTACACCAGAGCGAGGCACGCTGCCATGATATACAGTATGTTACCAGATGTGTTTCTCATGAATCATCTGGATTGGATTTGATCTTTCATATAAGAAGTGTGAAACTTGAGGAGTGTGTGGTCGCTATACGCCTCAGTGGATTAAAGAAATTCAGAGGGTCACAGAAATCACTTCAAGGTATCTGTACATGATCATACGTATTCCACATATGTTGGCACTCTGACATATCACTTCAGAAACCTCACGCAAAGATAAGAGTTTGAATTTCAGGGCCGAGGTGTATATAAGTAAACCAATTGAGAGGGCAGGAAAGATAGCTGCCACCCCAGAGAGTTTCTGTCCCCGGTTGCGGTGCCTCTGGTTTCGCCAGGCGCTCCACAGAAATCATTTGGCAGCATTTGAAGGGTGGGACGCCAGTGAGGGATCTTGATGCTATACTTCTAACACTTAATAGTTGGTCAGGGTGCAACTGCCAAAGGGGATGTGATAGTATAGGAACCGGTGCCATATTGGCTCTGCATTTCGGTACCCAACCCTAGTCATGAGACTCCTTTCCAGTGTTGCCAGATCACACACGAGAAACAAGCAACCAGGTCCATGGAAACAAGCCCAAAATAACTGACATCACTCTCCATCAATTTAGCCTGTATACACATGAATTTACTTTGCATCTCATAAGCAACTGTTTCACAAATACTGTAGCTTGTAAGTACGTTTTTCTTTTTAACTCTTGAACGAAACCAACTGACCATAAAAAAAAAAAGAGGAATGAATAAACAAATTGCTGAAAATGAAAGTAAAAAACTTGCATATCAGGAACTGGCCATGTAATTATAGCACCCAAGGCAAAACAGATTTTTTTTTTTTGTCGTCGCCAGCCTCTTTGACAAGATCGGTGCTGCGTTTCTTTTATGTTCATCAGTGCTGGCATGTTAAACAAGATCTGCATGATGTGCACGTATTTCACACTTACAGAATCTGTGCACTGCCATTGAATCGTCCCCCACTTGAGCTTGAATCTTTTGATTCACTCTCTTTCTGCCACTCCTTTTGTATTTTTTGCTGCATTTCACCCACTTAGTGTCTGGTATTGTAAGTGAAGTTGCTAAAGAAACTCCATCAATCATGGGATTTCAATTTTTTAATTTCTCTTCACTCGCTGTCGGCGTGGCGGATGGACTCTGCAACAGCTAAACTATCATGCATTTAAATAAGTTATTGCTGTAATGAAGAGAGACAAGAGTCAAGCTCAAACAAGCAACTGTCCTGTGCCAACAAAAACAAAAAACAAAAAACTGCAATTACCAGTATTTGTTAGCCACTTTACATAAAAACAAGTCCAAAGTTGCCTGTAATAAGTGTTCTTGGCAACTGTGCTCCTTACTGACAGGTGACATGGCACATGGCGGCCTAAACAGTCCACCAGGCTAACAGAGGGAGTAAGAAGTGACCATAATACGAGAGGAGATGCTTATTCCAAATCTGGGAAAATGAAGGAATAAACCCATTTATTAATGACATTTGTCATTCACAGTTTCCTCTTGTTGGGTCCCCTCCGCCCTCACCTTCTTCCCATTTCCCATCTCAGCCGCAGAGATCAGCCCAGAAACAGTTCATTACAAACAATATCCCCAAGTAAACATGCTTCATTAAACTGCGTCTACCCCTAATATCTTTTTAATGCATTTTTATAATTGAATTAAATGGGTTAGTGGAATGCTGTAAATAGTTTAAAGTTTGTTTTTGTTTTGTTTTTTACCTTGTTTCTTTTTTCTTTTTTTTTATGTTTGACAGAAGAAGCCAAGATTGAAAGTGTAGCAGTGGGGGATGGTGTTCCTCCTGTGACCTCCTTCTATACATACATATCTCTTCCTCCACATTTGATCGGTTGGACTCGTGTCCACATGTATACACGTCTGTGATCTGTATTTGCTCAGCTGACTCACTGCCATCTCAAGCCTTTCATCTCCCATTTTCCTTATTTTCTTCACATCTTAACCCTGAAAAACTGCTCATATGCAGCCAGTCAGTGAGATTAGTTTCTAAAATTGATTTGCGTTATTATTTTAATTATGCTGTATATGTATATATATATACTGTATATGGCACAGTTTAATACACATCAAAGGAACCCAAGGGCCTAGAGCTTTTGAACCTAATGATATGTGCATAGAATTAACTGTTATTCTCTGCTGTGATTTATTCCAGTCAATACAAAAGAAACTAGCATTGTGGAGATAAACAGCTACTGTTTAAGTGCCAAATATTTACAGTCATGGTTCAACTGCTGAAGCTATAATAATTATTTTGCTATTGTTTTATACACTGTGATTGTTCTGTCTTAGAACGTGAATTTGAGCCACTGCTCTCCCAGTATATAAGCGTAATCCTGCAAAAGCCCAGGAGGGTCATGTTATGGCACAGATACTGTAATCAATATCAGTATCAATATCAATATGGACATGATTATATGAGACAAAATATCTTCTGGGATTATGGTTAGAACATAGAACTCAAGCATGGTCCCAGTTTCAAAGGCTCATCACAGGAAAAATTTACATTTTGACCCCAGTTTCATTTAAGAGGCACCAAATTTACACATGAAGTTCAGTTTACTCATTACAGAGTTAAGGGGTAATTTAAAGCTTGTTACAACATTTGTATCATGTCTTCCATGGCTGCAGAGGGAGTTTTCTTTGAAAAGTCTAGAATAAATAACTCAGTTTAGCCTTGAGACTTTTTTTTTTTTTACAGAAAGTCTGCATTACACATTTGGGGGATGGAGTTTTAAAGACTTGGGTGTTTACTAGCAGTGGTGGGAGATGTAGTCAAATTCCTGTACTGCACTGTGAAAATACACCTCTACAAATAAAAGTCCTGCATTCAGAACATTGTTTAAGTAAAAGTATTATTAGTAAAACTTTATATACTGTTGTGTAGTTTAATCTACAACAGTGCATCATATTTAAGATCATCCATCATGTTGGTATTGTCGCCGTCTTGTGAGAACCACGTCTCTAAAAAGTCAGCGTTTCAGCTCTGTTTTTTAGTGTTGTGACAATACATTTTCCAGCTAATCCAAGAGGGATTATTGAGTTTAAGAAGTAGAATTTTCTCAGCCAATAAATGAACACTAAATTCTTCAGTAAACAAACAAACAGACTCGCCAGGTGTGGATTTACATGGTTCTCACTGGATTGTAATCTGTAATCTGAAATCATAATGTACCAGACAACAGAGCAGCTTTTCTCCTCCGGTTCTGAGACTTTTAATTCATTCTCCACATTCCACCATTTAAAATAGTTTATTTTTATGGCTTATTACATAGCCATCCATTTATATAAATATTGTTTAGTAAGTGGCATAAAAGGGCTACAACTAGCATTTCGTTATACAACACTGTGTTGTAGAGTGATAAATAAATGAACCCTGAAATGATGCTTGAAAAGTAACTAAAGCTGTTAAATGTAGCAATGTAAAAAGTACATTTGCCTCTGAGACGTGGTGGAGTATAAGTATTAAGTTGCTTAAAATGGAAATACTGAACTAAAGTACAAGTACCTTGGTCAGTACTTGAGTAAATGTACTTAGTTGCATCCCACAACTGTTCATCAGGCAGTGTAACAAAAGATGTTATTGAGTTGCATGAAGGAAGCAGTTTTATTTGGAGCTTGACCCACAGGGACTAAAAGACAGGATATCTTTGTTTCTGCTGCATCGATTTGGACATTTTTTAAAATCTCTCTCTGTCTTGCAAGCTTCTCTGACTTATGGAAGAAAAATACTGAATCCTGGAGTACCATTCTCAGTCTGTTTACTTATATTAAGACTGATTAAATAGTTTATGAAAGCACTGATGCTGTCATATTTGATTTTTTCAGTATTTACCAGCTTCATAGAGGGTGCATTGTATGTCAAAGCTGCATTTTATTCAATAACCCAACATAACATTTATTCAATAAGACATTTTTAACAGGGATGACCATTTTAAGGCAAGGGAGACAGGTCAGGACGTAAAAGACATCGCCGTCTAGCTCTTTAATCAGTGCGCTTTACTCTGTCCTGCTTTGATATTGTTTGCATCAACACAAGTTTGCCCTCTGGCATTCAGCGTGATCTTCTTTGAAGCAGCAGGTTTATTTCCTTTTGTCCTACTGGTGTCCTCTGCGGACATCACCATAGCAACCCAACAGAAATGAGGTGAAAGTGTAATTCATGAAGTAATAATGTTTTTTTTTCTTTTTTCGCAAAATTTAAAAACTGTAGTGATTTTCTCCTGCAACACATGGTTCAGTTGGCTCACACGTCTTCCAAAATAATTTAGTCGACTCAGGTGGCGTTGAAAGGATTTTGTCTGTATCAGTGACAGAATAACAAGTGGCACCTTGCTCAGCCGCACGCTCTCTTCAAAGGCTCTCCCAAAGATTGTCAGAATTACGGTGATGCAGAATTAGAGACGACTCTGTGTGGAGAGGGCAAAGTTTGCGACATGCAAGACAGAGTGCCAGAATATATTAGCAGAACATGTGTCTGTGTTACATTTCTCTGGTATTCGTCTGATATTTGCATCCCGCCGTAGTGTGATGAACTGGTTTGAAACTGTATTGTCATGGTGAATGACTTTTAGGAGTTGTTTTTTCTTCTTTCTTCTTTTGACATTTTGAGCAACGCTGCTCTTCATCAGATTAGAGTGACACTGCACAATGCCATCTTGTGAACATATGAGAACAGTCACCTAATCAACCGTGTGAGTAAAATGCATACATTCATGGATGCACATACTCATACACAATATATGTATACATAAATAAATAAATAAATGGCCTGAGTTCAGGGCCCATGCAGTATTTGGTGTGAAAGTGTAAAGTAACACTCAATAAAAAACTATTTGAGAAAAAACAGTAGAGAATATACAAAATAAGTATGTTTACATGACAAAAAAAGAATGTATGAAAACAAAGAGGCGTGGCGCCTCTATTAGTCCAATACACAGTGCAATATAAAAATGAATAGTCAGGCACAGCACCATCCCAACATCACACATGATCATTCCTCGTTGTATCCATCAGTGCGTGTCACGTACAAGCACGACACAAGTAACAAGATGAAAACAACGTAACAAGGCGAAACAGACAGAGAGGGAGACTCAACTGTGGAGGAAAGGCGTCTAGTGAATCTGTCAGCTCCCTCTGAGAGGCTTTTTATCTCCACAGGACCAATTTTTAAATCCAAATGGGCATGCCTTGATTTCTGATTTCAGTAGAAACTGATTGAACATTGGAGCAAAGTTTGTGTTTATTGTTTTCAGTTTTGCTTTTGTTTTGTTTTTTTGTTTTTTTATTTAAAGTTAGAATGAATGGAACATTTAATAGTCAAATCATATTAATATGACATGAGGTTCAGTTAGCTTTGCACCAAAACAGACCGTAGAAATGTCCTTCAGACAACTACTTTGAGTACATTTCAGAGCCTGTACTTTTTCACTTTTGCTTAAGTAAAGAATCAACACTTCTACCTTTACCAGAGTCTTTTTTTTTACGCCGGTATCTTTACTTGTACTTGAGTACAGAATGTGTGTACTTTTGCCACCTCTGAATAAAAGCAAAGCAATGTTAAGTAGGTCATGGAAGTTTTATGCAACAATGATTCAAAAACAATTTCTGTCTCTAGATTGGATGTTGTCATTCCATTACTGTGGGGCCTGTGATGCTTTGTGAGGTTAAGGGTATATAAAGAGGTTCCCATGGTATAAAAGCTGCATTTCAGTGGCAAAACTTGTGTGAACAAGTCTGACACAGAGAATTTCTGTTCCCTGCATACACCCTGAAACCGCACTATTGTTTCTCCTCAAAGCTTGAAATGTTTGAAGTACTTGAGATTTCTCAAGGGCAACAGGGAAGGGCACCTTTAAAAGTCCTCTTTTTGTGCCATGTGAAAGGAAAAGAGAGGAGACTTAAAGCCTTCATCTCAAATTGAATGGAGGGAAATAGACAATCAAGGTGTTCTGAAATGTAATTACTGGAAGTAAAAGCCTAGGGTTTAATGTGAGCCAGAACCTGCAAGGACAGGATTCAGCCCCTCCCAGGTGCTGTGCCACCACCTGTTTGCTCTGGTTAGCCCATTCTAACTTTCATCTAACCACGCACATATAGTGGGTTTTTTAAAATGTGCCTAAACCCACTAAAATAGGCAGTTAACCCTTTTCCCATGGCCAAGAGTTTACCTTTATGTTTCTTTCTAATGTGCACTGGAAAACTGAGACTCAACTCATGTCTGTACAGGAGAGCAGAGCGTAAGAGGTTTTTAAAAGTCTGTGTGTTCAGTTCTCTGAACTTTTGTAGCTTCTAACTGAATCTCTGTGGTTTGAAGTTTAGTTTCTCTCCTGCGTCGCTGTTTGTACTTTCAGGTATTTGCTTAATTTTACTGTTTCATGTTCGCTTTGGATAGGAATTGTGTTAAGATACAGCTGATGAAAAATCAAGATTTCCTGACTTTGATGCTTCATAGTAAAATCTTTTGGATAAAATAAGGAGACTTTTGTTGCGATGAATTTATTGGAAATAAAATGACTGCTCAGACACTCGCGTCTGCAGTAATTACACACCGTCAAGTGGGTACAAATTCAGCACATATGTTTGTAAAGGGGCATAAAAGCTGCAGTAGTTACTGATGGATGCGACAAGCCTTCATTTCCTCTGCATAAAAGGGGCATAAATTCTCATGTCCATCTGGGTGTCATGTTTCCATCACTGTCAATCAGAGCTGGATCCTCTGCAGAGTCATTTGACCCGAGAGTGAATGCCGATCGGACCCTTTCCCACAGAAGAAAAAAGCCAGGTATTAGTGGGTTTATAGTAGGGTGTAAAAGTGGCTTTATAAAACTGATAATTGCCTGATAATTGCCATGGAAAGCAGATTGGTATCTGACAGGTAAATCCTGCCAGGTAAAGAATACATCTTGACATCATAAGCTTTTTCTTCAGAGGCAAAGATACTACAGGTAACTATGCTTACCGACAGTCTGCTTTTCATTCTCTCCACTAGGGGCCTCTTTCTCAGCAGCTTTTGCTTGTGTTTGTTATGTTAAAAAGAAAACATCAAAATAATGTCTGTCAAGTAAGCGTTTGTGGAACCACGGGCAGTAGGCCTATTCTTTTGATGCACTAATTTGTGCCAGAGTTGTGTCCGTGGAAAAGAATAGTACCCCACTGCGTCGCCACACTCCTGTTCCCTGACCACTTAATTTGGTATTTAAGGTACTTTGAAAAGGCTGGCCCATAGCTAATTTGTTAAAAGAAACAAATAATTTCTTCGGTGATTATTTCATGAAACGCCTATTAAGCTTTTACAGCTTCCAAATTATTCCATATTGGAAGTAGCTATAAAACAGTTAAGGCTAAAGGGGTGAGTTTTCCCTTTGTCTCGCGATTCTTTAGTAAACAGCTTCTGTTGGTTTTGTCTTTCCACCTCCCGCTTGATGTCATCCTGGTTGTTTGCGGCAGACTGTGGAATCTGGCTTCCCGCGGAGCCAGGCAGGCGTGGGGCCTGTGTACGAAGGCCCACCATGCTGTCATGTCTCTTTCATCGCCAGCCAGGCTTGGCCAATAAGGAGATAAGGAGACAATGACTGGGAGAGCAAGCAGTGGCAAGGTGTAACCACAGCCCCTGGGTCTCCTCCCTGCCGAGCTCTTCAAATCCTCATTAGGATTTTCAGCAAAGGAAGGAGGGATTTTCTGGATTAGGGCTTTGTCACTGCTGGCTCCAGGTTGGTGTTTGTCATGCAAGAGCATGGCGGAGCTCTTGACATCTTGCCACCCTCCTCCCTTCCACCCAAATGCATATCCACCCTTCACCTGGCTACTGAGGCAGCTAAAAGATGTTCCACTAACCCAAAATGTATGAAACTGAATAATTATTACCTCACTGCCCTTGCCAAATGTTTTTAACACCATCCTCGCGGCCCATGTTAGGTGTGTGCGCAGGTTTGGGCTGCTGCATCAGCGTTCCTCTTAATGGTTATTTATGCACAGATAACCTTGGGAAGCATCATTAGTTTGTTGTGTGCTGTCGCCGTCCATAACTCATCACGGGATCTCGGCCGTGACACCGAAACGGCAGTTCAGACAGGAGACACAGTGCCTTGTTTCAACTCCAATTACTCTCCTCCATGTGTTACTTAGAGCAGGGGCACTTAAAATGATATTTTATGGGGCTATTTATTCCTCAAATTCTCACTTATTTCAAGCTTCCTGAGTTATTTTTCCTTTACAAACTTTACAAAGTTTTTATCTTGCAAGGTTGTGGCTATTTGTTTAATTAAGGCGTGAGCATGACGGACTTCTCACACTAAACAACAGGACTGTGTTTCTCGACATGGCGTTCAACCTCTAACATGGTCCTTAATTGGGTTTCAGACTTGTCGAGGAGAGTGGTTCAGCGTGACAGAGCATCAGACTTAGTGTGAAACCTACCTTCTCCCGTCATTCTCGCTGCTGATCTTTGTGGATAATGGGCATTCACACGGGTCCCACTGGGCCCTCGCTGGGTGGGATCTCAGCCACCCTAGATTAGTCATCTACCCACATGTCCCTATCAGACTTGGATTTTACCGTCATGCTTTGTCTCACTTTGTTCTTGCCCAGGTAGAAACATGTGGGCTCCTAACAAGTATATCCCAAACAATCTACAAAACATGCTCTGAGAACACCAGCGAGTCTCCTGTCTGAATCGCGGAGACAGACAAAAACAAATATGACTTATCAATCTCCTGTGCAGTGGTCTATAACCAAAGACCTATTATTCATGGAACATTTATTGTTTTGTGCTTTTGTTGGCTGTCTCTGATCTGGCTGTGGCAGATGTGACTATAGCAGTATGTGGGCATCTCTGTATAAGCAGCCTGCAATTTGTCAGAGATATGCCTCCATTTTTAAAGTTCTCTTTTTGTTAGAGTTTGTGTTCTGTGTTTGTTTCTTGTTGTGGTGGAATGAGAAAGTGGATTTAACTCGTGTTGGCTGCAGGATTCTATTTCAAAGGTTTCTGGTATATGTAGCTCAAAAAGCCGTGCGCATTGAGAAAATACCTAAAGCTACCCGTATGATAACAGAAATAGCACAGGCTCTTTAGTTCTTTAATATTTTTATGTTGCTGGAGCGTGTGTAGTGGACATCAAGGACTGCAGGCAGACCGCACGCAAGTACTGCTGATGAAGTGCTGTCTGGAAGGGGCAGATGAGGAGAATGTTTTTGATTATCCAACGTAGATGGTATTTCAAACAGGAACCAGCATGTACACCTCACGCCAGACAAATGAACCAGCTCAGCCGGTCAAAGGCCAAGTGTAGCTTGGTTTCCTGTTTGCTACTGTAATGCTGGAGAATTTTAAGATGATTAGACTGCAGCCCTCAGGTCACACGGAGTGCAGCATGGAAATATTCACTTGTTATCCATATAGACATGAGCTTTTTCTTTGAATTAGAGACCGATGCCAACTGTTGTGAATAAAGTGGTCAAAGGCAGGGCTGGACAGTGTATCGATACTATATTGATATTGTGACATGAGACTAGATATGGTATTAAATTTTAGATATCAATATATGGTGATATGGCTGTTGTCTTTTTCTAGTTCTAAAGACTGCATTACAGTAAAGTGATGTGATTTTCTGAACTTACGAATTGATTCTTCGAGATCTTTTATCGTGGTTCCAGTATTAAACTAAATATTATAAAAATTACAATATTACCAAGTGCAATATGCAAATTGCAGAAGCTGCGTTTTAGTATTTGTATAATAATGAAGTGCAGTATTATAATGACGTGCTGTAGTGCTGCAGAGATGCTCTGGCTGATGAATCTTCTCCACATGTAAAAAAGCATGTTTGTTTGATACAAATGGCAACAAATGTCACATCATTGTGATTTTAATAGGGGGTTCTTTTTGTCAGTGAAAATGAAAATTCGCATTGCAAAAATGATAATTTCCATTAATCATGACTCATTTCACCAGCACAATATCTGTCAAAACAACTGCAATATTATTATTTTTTACCATATCATGTAGGCCTGTGTATTGGCAAGAAACTGGCAATGTGACACATATCACGATACACCGGGTGCGATTCAATATTCTGCAGTTCTGCAAGCAAGGTGATATATTGCAGTTTTTTTCTAGTTTAGAAAAACTGTCAGAACACATCACCATATGTATCAAGTCTGAGCTTAAAAAAATCTTTGCATGTATCCAGATATCACAATACTGTGTTTTAGAATTGGGTCAATATTACAAAACAGAAAATCACAATAATAAGTGTACTGATATTTTCTTATATCTAATATCGTGTATCTGTTTTATCTATATTTACTCAGTTAGTCATTATATATCCACAGTACTGATGATTATTTATCAAAAATAACACCAATAGTTATCCCTGCAGTATTGTTCAGTTGAGTCTTAATTGTCCTGCCTGAAATTTGACCTCAACCAGACAGTGTTCAGTGATTTGTTTTTTTCCATACCAGCGCTGTGTGTTCATTTAAAAAAAGAAATGAATTATCCTATTTTGTATGTTAGGGTTTTTTCTTTTGCTATGGCATTGAAAGAGGAATTGAGTATTGTGTTTTTTTTTATACTAGTAATGTATCAAAGTTTAAAATTTCCTTTAATTACATGTATTTATCAGTGTGAGCAATTTAGTCCCTGTGCACCTTCTGATTTGAGCAACAAGAGCAACTGCGGGATGAATGCATTGAAGTGGTCTTATGAGAACTGCTATTTATGAAACCATTGACTCATGCCCGTGAGTTTTCCATTCCATATGAGCTGAAATACCAAATGTAAACAACAACAATCTGCAGGTGTTCGAGGGGTATGTAATCACGTTTTCATTGTGAGAGGGCTGTTGAAAGACCCGCTCATTGAGGAATGTGCGGTTACGGTTTGGGTGTCATGCAATGAAAACTGATTGCAGAACATGTAATGACAGATTCTGTTAAGAGAACATAATCCAAAGGCGTGTGATTTCACAGATTTTACAGTTCACTCTCAAGAGTCAGATGTAAGATATTCCTGCTTGCCCTTAGTGGAATCCTCTTTGTCCTCTTGCTTTCAATCCTGATTTAGAGCAGCCATAAATCCTGAAGAGGCTCCTGTAAACGAGGGGTGGTGAAACTACGCCCATAAATATAAAGGATTTAGAACCAGGGCCTTTTGAAGGAACTCTGAGTGCCCATTTGTGAAGCTTGTTAACTTACAGAGTTTCGCTGGTACATTCAGTATTTTTCCTCTTTTGTTCAAACTTCTTATTGCCTTTTTCTTTATAGTGAAGCTTGTTCAAAAACTGCTTGACCAAAGGCAGGCTGCTAAAATATACTGTTAGTCAATGATAAAGTTGTTTCAGCTCATTGCCCCATTTTTGTCTGTCATGATTTAGAGCAGGGGTCTTCAACATTTTTCAGGCCATGGACCACTTAGCCGATAAAGAGACAGAGCAGGGACACCCTTATGTGCTTACCCATAGCTGCTAAGTTAGCAGCAGTTGTAGCGTGGCTAATATTAGCTGCATTAGCCTCACTCTCTGCACTTTCATCAGTGCTTTTTGAGGTGGAGGGTCTGTCAGAGTCTCTTGTGGCTCATAATAATAATACATGGGATCATAATACAGCTAATTGGCCAATATATCTCAATAATACCTAGCTAAATAGTTCACCTTTATGGATAGGTGCAGTACCATGATTTAAGTTAGCTAGCTCACATGATTGTCCAAGGATTAATGGATAGCCTTTTGTCAATGTAGAGCTGGGTACTGAACTTTGATGCTTTTATGGCACTGTCCACTTCAATACTGAGTGATGAAAAATACCTTGTCATTAGATACCAAAGTCCAATACTTAAGGAGTAAATCAAATCTTTGTCAATGAGCTAATTATTAATTAAGGATAGAGCATGCTTGTACCGAAATCTAACGTTACACATTGTAGAGGCATGCATGAAAAAACACAATTATGTGCAAAGATGGGCATCATTGTTTTGTTTTTTGCCACCAGGTATTAAATCAGCTTTTTCCTTTTAAATTGAGTAATTGTCCCATAACGTGCAATGTAATTTTCTTTTTGTTAAAATGGGTAGGGTATCGAAAAAAGTATTGTAAAGGAACCGGTGCTGAAGCTAAGGTATTAGTCCCAGCTAGGGTATCAAAAATCTCTGAATGTTGTGTAAATTGAATGCTTTCAGTGGGTTTTTTGTTTGATTTGTAGGATTCATGTTAATATGAATTTTCAGAAATAAATGTAGACACTACATTAAAAAAAAAAAACCTTTCAAACAATCATTTGGAGGCAGACCACTGATTTAGAGGGAAGAAGTCATGCGGTGTTGGTTTACTTGCTGTCAAACTTAACACACGTCAGCTCGGGCCATTTGTGTCAGGCAGATCACTACAACTTGACTGCGCGCGACTCAGTTTTTGACCTTTTGAGGCATAATGACCCTTGAGTGCATCCGTATGTCAAGGGCTTGGGCCTCTGCTCTTTAGCCCCCCTCCCGCTCAAGTAAATAATGGGCCGAAGAAAATTGTCATGAAAAAGACTGATTTCCCCCTGTGGAAGTGTTACAAATCAATATCAAATGAAATGAATCAGCCCCTCTCAGTTTATGAGGGTGTCTTTTATAATACTGACTCAGCTCAGCTGGACCATTGCCTCTTGGTTAATAGTTGCTCTTGTACTCTAATTTCCATCACACACACACCCCCACAAGTCCCCAAATTATTTTTAGATAGCCAACAAGCAATAATTAAGGCCGATAAGCATGAGAGACATCTGATAAATCCTTAAATGAGAACTTCAAAGTGCCCCTGCTGTGACGTGTGAGGGCTGGAAACAGATGGAGGAGTGGGAATGTTAGGAAGCAGACTTAGTCTGTGGACTCCATTCAAACGAGGTTAATCCAAATCTGAAAGTTTCTAATAAAAAAATAAAAAAAGCTCTTCGTTTGAACGTTATAACAATCAGTTCACTGAAGGGGAAAAAAATACATATGAGACAGAAGGTCATCAAGATAATATTCAGCCTCTGGATTATAATGAATACCAGCCAATAAATCCTTGATGAATTGAAACAAGAGTAAAATTTAATTTTAACTTGGCCAGCTTTCTCTTCAAGTGTTATGAGATGTAATCCTTGAACCGCATGAAATCTGAAGATAATAGTGCCTTGATTTAAAAAAAAAAAAAAATCTTTAATTTTAAAAAATAAATAAATACTATTGTTTCCCTTGTGTTACATTCAACAGATAAGTACTCTGTAGGTTTTCATAATATGTGCATGACCTTGAGTGAGTCCAGTCAGGAGACAAAAGCCTTGGAGGACGGTCTATGTGTAGTAAAATAGCATTGTGTCACATAACAATCTGCCTAACCTAGAAGGCGGCAAGTCTGCAGTCTAGTCTGAATAAGAGCTGCATAAAGAATTCAGCTGGAGCAGCAGTCGTGTCATCAGGGCATGACTACCCGGTTGGTCAGGGAATTTAAATGCCAGGTGGGGGTCAGTTGAAGCACTAGCTGAATAATGTGGCACAAATGCATACACATGAGAGCCGAGTCCCGGGAAGAAGAACCACCGCTGTGGTCTGCTTGAGGAAGTGCACTTTGGGAATGCAAACCAAGCAGATGGACCCTACTCATTTGTGTGTACTGCCACTGGTGACCCATTGGGAAATGCTTCCTTATTGAATCGGGGAGCATCAAACGCTTCATTGGAGCAGAGAAGGAAGTCTGGGCTACCCAATGTATCTGAGTCCATTTTTTTTCTCCCCTCATCATTTGTAATGGAAGCTGTGGAAATGATATAGACCAGAGGAAGCACTGACAAACACATCCAGTCTGAAAGCAAAAATACGACTCATCCTTATCACGTTTAAACTCTGGATCGTTTTATATTGTCTGAAACATTGTCACTGATAAGGCTGAGTAATGAGGTCCAAAGAGCTCGCTGCTGCTAAAAGGCACCATGACTCTCAGCAGGGACTGCCCTATATCAATTATCTTGGGGAATGACTCACAGGATCAGTCCACTACTAATCAAACCAAACACGTTTAAAGTGCAGTCAGCTCACTTTCAATTTGTAGAATTTGAAACGTAAGGTCAAAGCTCTCACATTACCGAAAAAGTAATTCATTCTGTATTATTTCTTAACTTTAGTGTAGGGTTGAAGGATGTTAACTTCCTGAATTTTTAAAAATTGCACCAAATTCACTTCAACACTGTCATAATAAAACGAGCGAAAAGCTTTTATCTGTCCTCAATGATCTGAAAAAATATTGCAGTTTAAGGCTCTAATCTACCAGTGACCATGGGACAAAAAATACAGTTTGATGGTCAGCAGGGTCTGCCCCATATCAATTATCTTTGGGAATGACTCATCGGATCAGTCCGCTACTAATCAAACAAAACACGTTTCAAGTGCAATCAGCTCACTTTCAGTTTGTAAAATTTGAAATGTAAGATCAGAGCTCATATAATACTGAAAAAAAAAACATTAATTGCCTTGACCTACTCTTAGAAATCAGAATAAGTAGAACCAGAAATGGTTAATACATTTTACAAAGGTTCCACATGAGAATTCTGCTTAGAATCCCTAAAGAGTTCACCCAGATCCCCCCATGAGAGGTTCTACAGAAAACCCCTCTATAGTGTAATGGTTACTGGTACTTCAACAATTTTTTTAAACCATACCCAGACCTACCAAAAGCCCTTTGATGTTCCAAGGATTCATCCACCCTGGGCATTCTACCGAGAACCCTTTTATATTATGTACAGCGAATGAAACCTTGACATAGGACTTCAGCCATCCTTGAAGAACTCTGTCTTCCAAAAGTGTTCTTTGGACGAAAAGGGTTGTTAATGGAAGAACCCTTGATGAGCCTTTTCTTCAAAAAAGGGTTTTTCTGAAGAAAATAGTTTTTGGTAGAACCTCAGCCCTTCAGGAAGAACCCTTTTAGAACCCTCATTTCTAAAAGCGTATCCTTGATCATCTGAAAATGTTCTGTAATTTAAGGCTTGAATCTACCAGTGACCATTTGTTAAGGAGCATGAGACAAAATTTACTGTTTGATGGTCATCGCAGCCATTTCATTACCAGAAGATGTCCTTGCTTTTTTTTTGTGACCTAAAAAGCACTCCCTCTTCTCTCCCCCTTCTCTCCCTCTTTCTCCCCCACACACATACACACACACACACACACTGCCAGGCCCCAGGGCTATCCGATATTAGACAGTGAGATGACATTGTGTGCTTGTGCGAGTGCAGTCAGCCGACATGTGCAGATGATGTGAAGTCAATAATGCATTATGAAAAAAGGGGATTTATGACCTTGATGAGCCCCATAGAGCTTAATTAGGCCTTAAGGTTGATTTACATACAAGTGTACATGGAATTTGATGAGGCTGCTCGTTGCCGTGCATTCTCATCTTGTCTGCCAGCAACACTTGATGCCTCGTATCTGTACAAATTCTTCTGGATTAGCTAAAAAAACACCAACCTTTCTTGGCTACCAGACTTTGCTAGTGTCCATGTTTTGTCAGAACACAGTAAAATCATCAAGCGCTAAGCTACAGGATCATATTTCTTTTCTGTGCAATGATGGCATTTCCTGCACCGGCTTATGTGTCTACAAGTGCCGGTTGGGAGGATGAGGGAAAAAAGTCTCTGACAGGGTAAATTTCTGCTTAAAGGAACCCACCTTAACACCAAAAAGGAAGGAGGGTGGGGGTGAGGGGACTGGGAGCCTTTTTTTTCCGTGCCGTCTATTGAGAGAGAAATGACAAGATCTTTTTCAGAGTCATGTACCTATATCAAAGATGCTCCTGATAGCCCCCCTGCTGTTGCTATGGAAGTAGCGGAGATGTAAATGAACTGGAGTGAATTGGATGGTGGAGAATACAAATGAGGCTGGAATGCTCGTTCCCCTGCTGCTCCTTGCCTCTTTCTCTACTTCTTCTTCTTCTTCTCCCAATATCTTTCTCTGCTCCTGTTTCTGTGCAAGTGAAATTTCAAAGACCTAACATTAGCCAGTGCTCTGCATATTTTGACACTACATAATGTGAAGTAGGATCTTCTTTTTTTGGAAAATGGCCTTAGAAGGCAGGACCACTATGGCTGTGTGCAAAGTCCTTTTCTCTCAGTCTGGCACTGTGCACCGTGCTGATGGACGGATGAAATAAGAACAGAAAAATCAATGGTTTTTCCCCCTACAGAGTAACGTTGGGCTGTCACTGATCATCTCTGATATAAATATGAGCTAAGATGTCGTGGCAGTGTATTCTGTGCCACATAAGTCATCGTTTCAGCATCAGTTGTCAAAGACTTTAATAATCTACAGATGTTAGGGGCTGAATTACAGAGGAGAAAAAACCTCTACATAAGTGACTGTCGTTCGCTGTTAGCCATGCCCAAAAAAATGACATCAGCTTTCAACACACACAGCGGAAAAAATAGAAACATAGTCTTGAGTTGGAGTTAAGCGTAAAAAATTCAAAAGAATGTTAATATCTGTCAAACCAGTAGTGTAATTCTTTTTTTACAATGGCCACACAAAGTCAGCAGTCTAGCTCGTACCCTGCTGTTTGCAGGATATATGCAATATTTTCTTTCTTCTCCTCCCCTGTGTGGACATGACTTCTTAAGAATACATGCTGTTGTAAAGGATATCTCTGGATTATAGAATCAGCACTGTGGGAAGAGTCTTGACTTAAAGGTTTCTTTTCCCTTCCAGACTTCCTTTGCTTGTACCATAGAGAGGAGGGGTAAGGAGTGGGGTGGCAGAACCTGCAGGACTCAAGCTGTGTTTCCTGTGGCTCCAAGCTAATGCTATGGGCCATACTTTTCTTTCACCCCAAATCCCCCCAGCAAGTGACCTTGTCGGCTCAGGAGTGCAGAATAATGGCAGGGCCAGAGTGGAGATGCTAGCTCATTTACAAGCAGCTGTTAAGCTCTCATCAGAACGGCGAGGAGAATCAAAGGACCGCGTTAACGGTAGACGACAAGCATTGGGAGCGTCCCCCGTCACACTTCTCATTGGCTCTCGACAGAAAAATTATCTGGTTTCACATCAAAATAATCTGGAGACCTCTTTTGTGTTCTGGCCACAATGATGGCAGCATGAGTGGCTGAATGGGCCTTTTGATCAGCCTCTGCTTTGCCCCTAGACTAACTCTAGAAGCATGTGCAACTCAAGTTACAAAGGGTCACTTTAATATGAAAACCATTTACTGGAAGCAAGATAGTCCTTAAAAAAAAGCAGAAGAGTTTCCCTGTTGTTCATAATGCATAATCAGTATGAGGCAATAGTGGAATATTTCTGTTCAATTGAAAGAGACTCTCATTAAACACAGGGCTGTTTCAGAAGCTTCATTGTAGCTGTGCTGTGTACTCGTCGTATTCTTTCTCTTCAGTGATGGGAATTGGGAACCGGTTCCAGTTCAGAACCGGTTCCAAATTGTCTGATCTATCGTAATTGTATACCTCTGAGCTAGGGGTGGGAATCTCTTGGGACCTCACGATTTGATTTGATTTGATTTGATTCCGGAGACTACAATGCGATTATAAAACAGGCATCTTGATGTGTCCAAATTTTTGATTCTGCACATGAGCATCACGATATAATCTGAACAAAGGGATCCATTTCACTTCACATGCTTAACATAAAACAACATGTATGTATGTGTATGCTCAAACTTAGAGGCATATATTTTCTATTTTCTGTGTAAACGAACTAATAGCTGCTGGTTTCACTTTGCTAACACCATCTGTTTCTCAGGCGTCAACACTCCACTGACCTGCTTATAGCAGCCATGGGTCAGGACTCAAAATTTTCACTGAGTTTAAAAATTTGTGCCGTGGGCAGTTTTCAGGGGTTATATTCATTTTTGCCTAACATCTTATTTTATTTATTATTTATTTTCTATTATTTACTAGTTTGCTGAGCAGGAACAGCTAAATGTAGCTGTAACTTCAAAAAGTATTTTATTTACTTCTTTTTTATGCAGTATAGCAATCATGCTGCTGAAATAAAATTTATAAAGACTGACTGACTGCATTGTGTTTGGAAATGGTCTATGTTAACATGCTCTGGTGTTAAACAAGCAAACAAAAATAGATCACAATAGATCATAATGTTGAAGTGCAGTACTTGTATACTTAAATGGAATCATGATTGGATAAGATTGGATTGGTGGATAAGCATATCATCTCAGCCCTAATCTCAATTCCCATCCCTATTTTTGTCCATAGCATGCACTGTTAGTCCCTCTGGGTTCAATCATAACGTCTAGTTTCATGGGACTACATGGTAGAAGGTCCCCACATGGCTGATGAAGATCCTAATGACTCCTCGTTTCTGTGAAATAGGAAGACATTTTGTTCATTACCTCTGCTTCACTGACACTCATATCCTACCAGATGGTCACTTTCCAATTGATTTGGCTCATCTGTGAAAAAAAATGAATTAAAACATTACAGCACTAGAGAGACGGTGCATAATGGGTCCCTTTTACGTATACGGGAGTTTCTCACAGTTCTCCAGCTGCAGATTCTGTATGGGCTTAATGCAGTCGCAAAGGTTACACATGGTAGTAAATGCCAGCCTGGGTAGCTTTAAATAGAGGTTCCTCATTGGTGTAATAAAGTGCTATAACCCATGGAAATAGAGGTCCTATGCACCAATCAAAATCAATTATGAGCATGTGATAACAACATGTACAATAAGCGCATGTCAAAAGGTTGAGTGATTGTGTGTTTTAAAATAAAAACAAACAGATGTTTTCCAATGGGCAAAACAAAAACTGGCTCTGATTTCCACTTGTTGGTTGTAAAATAAGCAGTATTTTCAAGGCTTACAATGTAATTTCAGTCTGCAGAATGAAAGAGCAGGGAACCAACTCAATGATTTGCTATTGTACAATGGCACTGATCATTGTTCAGTGCTTGCTACATGGCTGATGAAGAGGATTTGAAATGATTTTCTAGTAGTGGTGGTGATGATGGTGGTGGATGACCAGAATGCCTGATTAGGGAGAGTGTCAGTAAGGCCATGATAAGGATCTGACCAGTAATGTCTCTGCGTGCTGCACCATGTTGCCATGGTCACAGGATTTAGCTTTCCACATAATACTGTATGCTTTTGATGCATTGCGTCCTGGTGTTTAATGAGGGCAGAAAATGTAAAAGTGATTGACTGATAGGCATCTCTCTCTGCAGCCCTTGTACAGGTTTGGATGCACTATCACAGAGTGAAGGTACATCAAAGACAGTAAAATAACATCTCATAGGTTTCAGGAGGTGTCTGGAGTGTGTGCTGCCTGTGAAGAGGAGGATGCAGGGTTTCTCTTTGAGTCTGAACAGTGTGTGTATGTGTCGGACGACCCAAAAGGAACACAACTAAAAATTCCTCTCAGTTGCAGTCGTGTGGTTTCTGTTTTTGCAACTACGCACCATGTGTGGTGCCATTTTGTCCTTTTCCCCAATCATAGAAAGCTCAGAAGTAAAAAGGCCCCTGAAACACAATATAGCAACAAGTGCTTTCCGCTGAGCCAATAAATTGTTCCTGTTCCTAAATTGGTTTTTGATCCTTGCTCAAAAGGAGTGGTCAAATTAAAAGTGAAAAGAAAGAAAATAAAGATTAAATTTCCATACAGATAAATACGACATAAAATATCAAGAGGCAGTGTAAACGATCGTAGCTTAGTCTGGCCACTAACATTTAGGTGCAGAGACGTAAAATAAATTATGTTTTATTGGACTTTATTGAAGGATGCTTTTGAAAGAATAGTCAGCAGCAGATGAGTGACGGTGCTGCTCATAGAGGAGCACAAACTTAAACTTAGCAGTAAGTTGTCAGTCTGGCAGTAAATGTACAGTGTAGGTTACAGTGTGTCAGTTCATAAACACTGAAGCATCTCATCTGTTATTTCCCAACTGCTGGAATAGTGAAGGGGGTTAGCCTCAGATTAAGCTCAGCAGGAAAGGCTAATGTTAAGCTAATGCTAACACTAGCATTGGACCTCTACAGTGCCGGCTCTGGTACAATCGTATCCCTTTCAGAAGCTTTGTAATCCAGCCTTGAACTGCAATTTCTTTTTGGAGAGGCTGTATTCCTCAGTTGTTGTGAGCAGTAGTGCTGATGCATAGTTGTATTAACAGATCTTTGCAATTAAAACGCATTTTAGATTGACCCCTCAAAATAAAACTTGTGGTGATGACAGTAATGAGCTCTACCCCATGATAAGCATCACATGACTGCGGCATTGCAATAATGCGATTATCATCGCTGCCCATCTGCCAAATCTTCAGAAAGGTGTTGTGTTCATCTCAGAGTATATGCAATTTTTTTTTAAAGTGGAGTGCAGCTATTTATTTCCAAAAAACATCTAGATATTGTGAGTTAGGAATCAGACTCCCATGTCACTGCCATGCACATATTGATATTCTTGACGTGGTTTACTGTCATCATATGGAAAGTAAATAATTTTCATATCAGGCATTCCCTGAATAATTATGCTAATGAGCCCCTGAGCAAAATAATGATTACTTTTCTGGCTCATTTGAATAATGAAATTATTTAGTTAAGTCAGCGTTGGATTTTGTTTATGTTAGATTCATTGTGATCACATTATTCTGTTGTAATTGCGATGCATTGTCATGTCGGAGCATGATCGATGGTGTTTTGGTGTCTTCATATTATCTGTATGAAAACAGAGAAAAGAGGATTTGTTTGAAGTAGTCACATAAACCCACTGTTACACAATATCAAAGAACTTATACAAAACAATCATGCAAGGAGCTGATTTTGATATGTCATTCCAGCAGTGTAAATTACTTTTTTCTTTAGCTTGTTTTGAGCACTGGATATTTCTTTATGCTGCAAATTATGTTGCTGGCTCACACCACCGCAATGTGAAGTTTGTATATCAAGATGAGATATTTTCTGAGGAATCTCATTTTAAACAGAATAAAAAAGGGTAGTGACCTGAAGTGAAATGAAAAGTGAACAAAGCACTGGAAAATACAACAGAACATTGCTGACATAATTGTAATAAGGACTTTCATCTATTGCATTGAAATTTGTTTGCGGGACTATTGGGTGTCCCCATATTGATTTGTCTGTCACTCATCTCCCCATGTACCAAAAATACCATCCGACACCAGAGTGAGAAAGTAGTTCAGCCTGAGGCCTAATCAATGGAGAGAGGCTTTTTGAGGTTGTTTACGGCCATGCTTTTGGTCCATGATGCACAAACCCAGCTGGTGAATAAAATGCGCTTAGAGCACGGCAATTTTGTTTGATTTCCAGAGATTTGGACACGAAAAAGTACTGTTATTACAGGGCCTGTCATCAGCATGCTTGAAAAGTTGCTAGTGTATTTCACAAGGAGTCTTGTACAGTATTTTTGAGCACACATTTATCTCCTCGTCACTCCGGTCTCTGTTTTCCTACTTAAACAGAGAGACTGCATCCGCTCTAAATCATAAAACCAGAAGCCCAGATTGTAAAGGCTCTGCAGAGTGATTTAAGTGTTATAACAGTGTTCCCGGGACACAGAGTATCAGTGGGTTTGGCTGCGGATTTGGAGATCAAACTCAGAGGTCTTACACATGGCCAACGAACCAGTTCACTCGCAACCACAAAGTAGGCCAGTGCAATGCATCCCACCCAGTCATATGTAACTGCTGCCCAATTGATCCATGTGAGGGCTATGTGACCCCTATTCAGATTTTAATAATCATGACAACTGTCTTTGATTGCAAGCGCTTTGAAAAACTCATGCTAAAAAATACTGTCCAGGACCGACTAAAGTTGGCAAAAGTCTACCAGATGTAGGCACAGCAGCAACGTGGGTTGTTATGCGTCAATGAAAACACTGACACCCAAAGGACATGATGCCATTTCAAGTCGTTGAGAGGTTTTTAATACAAAACTTAGTGGAATGATTTAAGTGTCTAGCAGTACTTTTTTTTTTTTTAGCACATTTTAACAATACGATGGTAATACTGAGAACCATGATGATGGTTCATGATACACTGTCGCAAATGAAAAAAATCTAAATTTCAAGGCAACTTACTGCTACAGATTTTTGAGTTTTGAGTCCATCTCAAGCACTTACGTTTTGAAGTTTTGAACTACAAAACCCAAATAATGATAAATAAGGATTGCAGAGTTTCTAAAAGTCAAATATTCAGGGTTACCTAAAGAAAAGTAAATTATTCCAACTAAAGATTATACGTGTTGGGCTCAAAACTCAAAAATCTATTGCAGTAAGTTGCCTCGAAATTTTGAGCCATCTCCACTTTTTTTTTATAGTGTAGTCATGAATTTTTCATACTGTTCCATCTCTGCCACAATATTGTTGCAATATTGATAAAACATTGTGATGTTTGATGTAGCCTATATCGCCCATCCTGTTGGATAGTTAAATTTAGAGCAATGCATCATAATCTATTTTAGATAATATTAAGATATATAATTATTGTGTATCACTATAGCCCAAAAATATTGACCAAGCCAGCTCTAACTTACATATGAATATATATTCTGATACTGGATTGGATAATTAGATATTACATGACATAGAACAGTATAGATATAGAGGTAGATTTATAGGTATAGAGGTATAATATGTAATTTTCTTCTGCTTCTAGCCATTTCAATCCTCTACTTATGTCCTAAAAGCTTATAAATGTCTCAGTTGCAGCATACGTGGACAGTATAAAAGCTGTCTTTTTCTTTGATGAGACTAACTCATGAGAGAGAAGCAATAGGTGTGTCTCCATTATACATCTGCCATTTTCAAGTCATGGTTTGAGAATGAAAATTGTAATGTGGCATTGACTGATGTTTTACATAGGTTCTTATAGTCACTACACATTGTACTCTGACTTGTGATGGAGCTATGCTGGAGTGCATTGACACGAACTCAAGATTGGCTGTCAAGTCGTGTTCCTAACACGGTGTGTTTTTCATTTTTTCCACTTGGGCTTTTTCTCTCAAGCCAGCGTCTCTGATAAATTGTTTATCACCTTAAGCGTTTCTTTTTGACTCCAGAGAGAAAAGGGGGCTGCAAAAATGAAATATAGCTGAAACCGATCATATTTGAAAGGCTTTCTTTTTTTCATGCCTTTTGGTCACATGAGAAAGTTTGCTGTCAGAAAGAGCAAGTAGGGGAAAAAAAGATCCGTCCCTGATGATTGTATGCTCCCAAACAAATAAAGTCTTATAGAGGTTAGATAGGCCAGCTGCCCTCCCCATACAGACAGATCCTTTGTTTACTCTGAGCTCTTCACTGAGAACCTTAGAAGTCCTACTTTCACCTGATTGGTGCACAAATGGAGGATCAGGCAATACAAACTGACATTTATCTTCCTTAGTAAAATACCACAGAAGTATTTCCCGGTGAGGGGTGCAATACAGAATGCTAATCCCCTGCTATTGTAGCATAGCATTTTAATCAGACAAAGATAATTGTATTGGTAGTTAATTGATGAAGCATCCAATAGGGTAAAATGAACTCAGCCTTTCCAGGCCAATTTAGCCGTAGCTTTAAGTAAACTGTTGCCACACAAAGAACATTTCACGAGATGACTCATGAAAAGAAAAAGTGCTTTGTAATTATAAACTGCACATATGGATCGGTCCGACTTGTCCAGGTGCCAAACAAATTAGTGCATGAGAAGTAGTAACGCATTCTGCTTTTTCATTTTCTTTTTTTTTTCTTTCTCCTGTGGCTGTGAACTAAACCTCATTAGGGAAATAGAGGCTTTGCAAACACTAATAATACACCCATCAACCAAGTTGCAGGTAACAACACTATTATTCAAAGAGGTGACAATGTCACTGCCTCATGCAAGGAAGCTGTAGTTATTATTCAGTGCCACCACTGGTTTAGTCAAAGTCCACAGAGGTGCAGCTGGCAATCTCTTTAAGCTCTGTGGCACTCTTCTCTAATACTTGACATGTCATAGCTGCAGAGAGCTCCTCGGACTAAAAATATCCCACATTTTTGTTATAGTTTATGTACAGTATGTAGTTCACTCTTAGTTTAAGTATGGCTTTTGGCATTGTTCACATTTGCAGAGCACAAAGCCACAATATTGATTTCTTTTCTATTTTTCCTACCCCCTCACCCTGCCTGACAGACACACACACCAACACACACACACAAACTGTTCTTTTTTTTCCAGCCGTCCAATAGTCCGCCCTTCGATTGTCGGCACTGCAAAGTAGATTAAATTACACTCATGTTGTACAGATGCTTGTTGTAGTTTTTCATTTTGGATAGAAAAATGAGCTTTGCGAGTAAACCACAAGTCTCTTGTGATGACAGTGTGTTCCCATATTGAAATGAAACACAGGACAGCAGCATGGCGAAGAAAAAAAAAACTGTTTAAAAAACAAAAATGCATTGCAGAATAAATTCTTAATGCAGTTATCATCACATCGGCCGTCGGTTTTGTTCATTAGTGTTGTATCAGTGTGCTTACTGTACACAGACGGCCTTAAGGGGTTACAATGCTCCAGACATTTTAGCCGACAAACTACACTTTAATGACAATTATCGATTTTTTTCAGGACCAGTTAGGCACAGGGATGACATACTAGCACCATTAGCTCACTGGTGCGGTTGCGTTCTGAAATGTTCACTCAATATTCTGATGTATGTCAGGCTAGTAGAGCAATCCATGGTTCACTATCCACATATTCGTCTCACTAAACAGTTATAGCCTTTTGATTAACCTGCACAAAAATGCAGCTTTTGTATTTTGTCTGTTAGCTACCTGCCCGTGCCACTGTTTCAGTCTGCAGATTATTTATGTGATGCTTATTTTAACATGTAATGTTGTCTGTGTTGCTGTCTTTTAACTTTTGGTACCCTTTTTAGCTACACTCTTAGAAATAAAGGTGCTAACAAAACCTTAAAGGGTTCTTCACCTTGTCCCCACAGGAAAACCCTTTTGGTTCCTTTTTGAACCTTTTATAAAGGTTCCACTTAGAACCCCTTTAGACAGAGCTACCTAAAACCCAACATAAAGGGTTTCTACAGAGAACTCGGGACCCTTTTAAAATCCAAGGGTTTTATTTAGAATTCAGGGGATTCTTCCAAGAACCCATTCATATTCCAAGAGTTTAATCTAGTGTATCTATTTTTATCTATTTTATCTTAACCCACTCAGGAGGAGGTTCTGCCCTTTTATATTATGAGAAACCTTGATGAAAGACTTCTTCAAGAATATAATCAATCCCTGAAGAACTCCTTCTTCCAAAGAGGGTTCTCTAGATTTCAAAGGACCCTTGATCGACCATTTCTTCAAAAAAGAGTTCTTCATAAGCAAATGGTTCTGAGTGGAACCTCAGTCTTTGAGGAAGAACTCTTAAGAGTGTACCCCCTTTCCTCAAGAGGCTGTTGCCATTTGCCAGGCCTTCATTGTGCATAGGAGTTTGTTCTTAATGACTTGCCTGGTTAAAATAAAATAAAAAGCACAGCCCAGCACATCCAGCTGTGATATCACGTTTCTCCTGCCTTTCATACCTTCTTCCTCTGTGTCAGCCTGGCTACACATCTCCGTTCGATTTGCACTGATAGAGCCCTTTTTCTCTCTGTCTCTTCTCCCTCAGGGTTTAGTCGAGCTGCCCTGCCATTTGGCTTAGTACGGAGAGAGCTGTCTTGTGAGGGTTACCCCATCGATCTGCGGTGTCCAGGAAGTGATGTCATAATGATCGAAAGCGCCAACTATGGCCGAACAGATGACAAGATCTGCGACGCCGACCCTTTCCAGATGGAGAACATCAACTGCTATCTTCCAGATGCCTACAAGATCATGTCACAAAGGTAAAACTGCAGAAATGTCTGTGCACTACCCCCAAAATTGATTCCAAAATCTGGTATCTGCCAAAGTTACAGGACCTTTAGAAAATAATTGACAGGGCTCAACAGTAACAGTTGCCTCGTTGCCCTGAGCAACCAGATATGGACCACTGTCAACCGTTTTCGTTTTGTGTGGTTGCCCCTGGTTGGCATCCCTTTTCCTGTGCTTAAAAAAATCCTCCACATCCCTTTTGCCTTTGGAGTAAAATCTTCCGCCAAGGAGAATAACAGGGCTGCCGTCGGATTGATTTACACCATCGAAAATAGCAAAACTGAATGCAAGTGTGGAGTAGAGAAAGAAAAGGGCAACAGTAAGCTGTCAGCATCAATAACCTACAAGACATTAATGTTAGCACCAACACTGAGACAGCTCAACCTGATCGAAAGAGAATTAGAAAATTCCATTAGAACTTGGGGGGTGAAGTGAAGAGAAAACAGATTTTTAAAACAGAAATCAGTCAAGAGAACACAGCAAAAAAAAAAAAACCCACACACAACACAATGGACATCAAGCTCACATTTCGAAATATGAACATAACAAATTAACTTTTCAGCAACACTTTCAAAGCTGTTTTCAGTCTTTCTTCATTTGACACGACTGACAAACTGCAGATCTGATCCGGCTCGCAGGAGCTAATTATTCTGTCTATTGTAATTTACTCTGTTAAATACATTACCTTGCAAATGTGCACTCAAGATTAAGTGTGCTAACGTTAGTCTATCACTGTTAGCTTTGTTTTGCCGTATTAGTGAAGCTGAGCCACTTGCTCACATTGAAATCCATGTAATGTGTGTGTGTGTGTGTGTGTGAGAGAGGGGAGAGATGGCATAGTATGCGGTGTTTGTGTGTGTGTCTATACAACAACGAGAAAGAGAGAGAAACAAAACACATTAGTCTTATGTAAAATATGTTTAACTATTTTTTTCCACTCATCCACTCACAATTGACTGTATTGCTATTTTACTACTTATAATTTCCCTCCACTACAATTCAGTGACCAATATTTATTTTTTCTACACTACAAGTATTTGAATTTTTAACAAAATAGTTTTTTTTTAAATTTACTGCAGATTTTACTTACAAAACATATGATTAGTTTATAAAATTTACTGAAAACTGTACTACCAACAATATATTAAATAGTTCAAATTTGCTCTAGCTCAATTAACTATAGCATTGAATTACTGCTCACATGTTAATGCATAAATCATAATATATATACCAGGGACGACTGGATTTTTGGGTTATGGATGCCGCTAAAAATATTAGGGAGTAAAACAATTCCAATATTGATACACTGGACGATATTGCATTGATTCCTAAAATGTGCTTATCAAACACCTCTGACAAAGATATAATAGAAGCAGGATAATTTTATTTTTTCATAAAATTCAGCCTATAAAACTAAGAAATAAAAACAATCTGCATTATGTTCTGTCAAAAATAAAACATTTTCATATCGTCACACATATAATGTAAAATTCTTCATAATATGCAACATGTTCCTAAAAACATCATGTATAGACTCAGAAACACAATCTCTTTCAATCATCACTTATGACCCACTAGAAGTGTGTGGTGATCTCTGTATCTGCTGAGACCCTGCCATCTAACTGTATTTCCTAATATCATTATTATTATTTTGCTGTAAATAGGTCAGACAAATCCTTCTGATTCTACCTTTGGGTAAATTATTACACCTCCTCCACATGTCCTGATATTTCCTTAACTTTAACACATACGGCTCTTCCATCTTAGCCCTTTGGTAAATCCTGTTCAGATTAAGGGCTGACTCTTTGCAGGACCTTAAAACTTACACATTGATCGCTAACCTCAGAGATTACCCCTCACTCACGTTCAAAGGCGGATGATTAAGTGTGGAAAACAAACCCTCACGGAGGTGCATGGACTAGCGCACACACGCAGCTCAGCAGGGGTCTGTTGGTAACGCCGTATGCATGAGACCTTATACATGAGACCAGTTGTCACATAGGGATGCCAACTGAGCCAAAGTGCACAGGCTGGAATGACATATGAGTGCCACAGAGAGAGATATTGGGCGGTATGAGGCCGTCAGCAACTTTGGCAAGCTGCCTTGGGAAATCAAAAAAATAATGAAATAAAACAGTAGAGCCCTTGTATTCAGGGGGTTTATTGTCAAGCCCTATTTGATGAAGTCAGATAGCTGACTCACATTGTCTGTCTTGAAAGGCTGCAGCCCGCGTGCTCCCCTGCTTGTGGCCCTGTGTATTATGCTGCCCTCAGCCTCGCTTGTACAAAAACAGTCCACTGAAGCACAAATACTGACCCAGCAGGAGCCACCTGACAACAAATCCCAAACAGTCTCGTGGAAAATGCTCTCTCCGCCACTGCCGTCTGCAGACAGGACCCGGGTTCATTCCTCATATGCATATCCTGAGCGCGCCAGAGGGCCTCAAGTTCAGATGTTATTTTAAATGTGTTTTTAGCATTTCAATGTCACTGCTGAACGATTGTATTCAGGGCAAAGAGAGAAATATGTGCGTTCTAAGAAAAGGTCCTGTGATAAAAAGGGTGTCTCTCAGGTGCGTGGGTTCAAAAATCACACAAAAGGAGCCTCACTTGAGTTTACATCAGATATAGCAGGAAGAACTCCAAAAGAGATCAACTGACGTAAAAAAAGTGATTTACATAAAGTGCCACACAGATAATTTGTTTGTCAGTATGCAAGTTCTTGTGAAATATATCACCGTGGAGAGTGTGAGGGCAGATTTATGGTCTTATTTATGTGGAAATGAGCCATACAGTTTAAGATGCACAGTTTAATTCCTATATCATAAAAACAGTGTGTGTGTAATCAGTGCTGAAACTTAAAACAGTCCTCTGTCATGAAAATAGATTCAAGGACAGCCTGACAAAGGCCCAAGATTGCATATGGGACTAATTAGTGTTTTTTTTTTTTTTTTTAATCTATTGTCCATTTATTTACAGGAATAGACTAAAAGGAAGCAAATGTAATGAAACAATGACTCCGCTGCCAAAGATAATTATCCTCAAACAAGGAATGTGGTGAATTTCCTGCCTGTTTGGAATGAAATGTTTGTTTGCTAGGAGGTCTGAGCCCTCCACTTCTCCACAAGTCAAAACTCTGGTCTGGCTCCTGCTGAGGCGAACCCAGCTGAAATGTTCCATATGTGGGGCAACGCACCGCACTCTTACAAACAAGGGTTCCTCCTGAAAGGCAGAGGTTCTGCTCAGAACTATTTGCTTGTTTTTTGCAGAAAATGTTTGTCGAGGGTCCTTTATAATTCAGAGAACATATTTTGTAAGAAAGAACTCTTTCGTCATGGGTTCTTTATATCATAATATAAAAGGGTTCTCAGTAAAACCCTTAAAGTGGGTTCTAGATAAAGCCCTTGAAATATAAAAGGGTAGAACATCCTGAGTGGGTTCTTGATAAAACCCTTGGAATGTAAAAGGGTTCTCAGTAGAAACACTGGAGTGGGTTCTTGATAAAACTCTTGGCATATAGAAGGGTTCTCTGTAAATTCCCCTGTGGAAGTTCTAAATAAAAACCCTTAGAATATAAAAGGTTTTTTGATAGAACCCCGTGAGTGGATTCCTAGATGAAACTTTTGGAATATAGAAGGGTTCTTGATAGAATCCCCTGGGTGAGTTCTAAATAAAAACCTTTATTAAAAAGTTCTACCAGGAACCAAAAAGGGTTCTCCTGTGAGGACTAGCCAAAGATCCCTTTATGGTTGTAGTCAGCACCTTTATTTCTAAGCGTGTGCACACACTGTGTAAGTTCTTACTGTACCGTCTCCATCAGTAAAGGACTGAAGAGCCCAAAATATTTGTTGCTATAATTACCTCGGCCCACTAATTTAAGTGTGTGGGGAAAAATGACATTAGCACTTGTGTGGAAAACTGTGTTCACTTTTCAACATCCGAAATTGATGTGGTCCTGAAGTGTGGAGAATTGGATTGAGGCTTCGCTGAGTTTGATAGATCCTGTTGGCACTCCAAGTTGTTTTTATAACTGGCTGGCATATTATATTCATGAGCACAATGATTTTATGAAAATAGCCTTAGGACTGTTGTGGCTCAATTAGAACATTCAGCTGCAAGCAATTAGTCGACTCAAGTGGGTGATAATCTGTACAGGAATTTTTCACGTGGACACCTCCCCAGCAGATGTGAAACTGCATGGCAGTACAGTTTGAAATAATTAATTCATTGATAATAATATTCAGTGAGGTGATTTTTCATGTCCTTCTTTTCAGGATTTTTAGTTCTTAATAATTACATTCCTTCATCTGCACTGATGATAATGATAATGACCAAACCAACCACAACACATTCTCACCACACAGATAACATCTACTAGATTAAAACTGTAATTCAAATGTGTCGGAATATTATTTTGTAATGCACTTAGCTGCACACGCACTAACCATCTGGCGCTTATTGATTTAAATCTGACCACCAGTGCTTATCGCAGTAGCTTGAGGAGTAGTAAAGACGACAATGACACATTTTGACTAATCATCCGCACAAAAAGAAAATATTAAGATATACAATATGAATAAGTGGCTTACATCTATTGATTTCTCTTTGACTAATGAGCTTCATTGTAAGTATTCGATAACAAGGTCATTGATTGCTGTAACATAACATGGCTGGGTCCTGCCTTGCCGGTGGATCATGGGTTTTCCAACGAGCGTATCATTGACAAGAATGATCAAAGCAGATAGCTCTCGAAGAGAGGACGTGAAATTCATTAGTGGGATTATAGGACAGAGTTAGACTCAGTTGATTATCATTAATAATTATCATGAAAATGATCATTATCTCCACTGGGTATTTGACATGTTTTGTGTTGTGATGGCATAGCTTAAGTGTGACAGATTTTTACAAATATTATTAAGTTTTCAGGGTTGGTAACAGCTGATTTGTAAAGTTGAAACGACCTGGTAATATTAGCATGTAATCAGGTGTATTTTTCATGTTCTTGTCGATAAATGTGAGGCAGATCTGGAGACTAAATGATGCCGCTTACACTATTTATATCAGTGACAGGACTGCTTGCATGGCTCTCCGAGGAGCTCCATTGTTGCCGCCTGACAGCACGCTGCCTTGTTCTCTCCTCTCTGTACACACACAGTGTTGGTGTTTATTTAAAGCACAGCAGATTAAGATTTCATAAAGATCCAGATTCAGCTCGGGCGTTTCAGAGGGGTGTACACAAGTTCATGAGGCATGAAACTGCTCTCTACTCAACACTATACTGGTGATGATGTGCTAAATTAAAAAGTGCAGAAACAATCATCAGTGATCCTCATTAGCCAAACAACTGATCATACCAACAAATAACACTAACAGTGCAATTAAATTATATCAGTAAAGTCTTTTTGTATATTAAAATGTGGGGCATGCATTTTAAACATGTTATGTCATGTTATATTATTATGACAGTAGTTTCGGCCAACAGTCATAACATATTCGCTATGCCATTTTTACCATGGTAATTATCACTTCAACTGTATTAGACCAGGAGTCTCAAACTCACGTTATTTTTTCTAGCCCTGCCAAGCCCAGTCCTGCCGTGCTGATTGGCTCATGCTGCTGTGCTCTGATTGGCTGTGAGTACAAGTGTAGATATCAGCAGTTACCAGAAATTTAGGAAGGAGGGTGTGGTGGATGAATTGATCAAACACAGGGCTCTCACTCACGTGTCCTGTTTGAGGCTAACTGTCACTGTTAACTTTTTGTAGTTGACTTTTTATTTTTCAGTTTTTAAAAATTATTTTCAGTTTTCAGCAGCAGTTTGGTTGCCTGAAACTACTTGGGTCATGTTAGGCAACTTGGGGAATTTTTGGCAAGAAAACTGTCTGGTGAATTTAGGAAAAGATCATGGTTTGTGCTCAACGAAAAAAAAAATTGGCAATTACAAGGACGCATTATGGAGGCAACAAGTACTACCCAATCACAGCACAGTAGAGTGGGATTAGGTGGAACTGTCTTGGGAAAAAAATGTCAAACCCAAGCTCTGAGATGATTCTATTCTATGATTCTATTAAAATAAATGTAAAGAAAATTAGAATTAACTACTACTACTGAGAATTAACTAGCCCTGTCGAATACATATCTCTCCTGTGATAAACTGTTGTGTGGGTAGAGAAAACCTAGAAAAAAGTACAGGTGTCCAGGGCATGCTTTTTTGGAAAATAACCTTTTAAAGGCTCATTTCTAGTTACTGTTAAGTGTGTATTTTCATCTGCCTGCACTCCTCTTGACTGCTGATTTTGTTTGAGTGAGTGATTAATCATTGACTTGTCAGAACACCGTTTGTTTTTTAATGGGTACCCATGGAAACGTCTCGCGCAGAGCCCGCTCGTTCTGCTGTTTTGTAACAGTGTTGGATTTTCAGCAGGAGACGCGGCCGGTTGAGAATGTTGTAGTCCTGCAGCACGTTATTGACACTATGGAAACGGGCCAGTAGCCTATAGGCTATTAATAGAAAATCAAAATCATCTCTCAGGCAGGAGAACATGGTGCCCCTTGAGTGAACTGTGGCCGTGAGTTTGACACACATGTATTAGACCACTGTGGACGTCAATGATCAGGACTGCTTTATGGTCATGTTGGATTTTTGAGGATTTTTGCATCAGTGTGATAATGTACCTCAGGTAGTTAATTGGCTGGGTTTTTCAAAAACAGACGTCCCAGTCTGATTATTAAACAGCTAAATTCAGTGGTGTTATTAATGCAATTAATGTGTGTAAGATTAATGTGTGTAAGATGCAAATTTCACACACCAGTGTTTTTAAGTTATGCCCGTTGTACAATTTGTAACTAAAATATGTCATGATTTGTGAGTTTTCTGATGAATCAAACATATACAATCACATTTGGAACATTTGCAGCAAAAATAAAAATTGGTGTCAGAATTTAAAATGACATGAACTAATACCTAAAAGCATATGTTTAATTAAAATAGAACTTTTCAACATTCAACCAATTAGACAGCGTTGTGGGTGAGACATTAGTGGAGAGGTGGCTGCAAAATAGCGCATTTTTTAATTAATTTATCTAATTGGTAATCTAATTGTTTAAAAAAAAAACACTCACAGATTTGGATAATTGTTAAAATGCTGAACCCTGATTCGAAAAATTGGTGTGTTAGAAAAAGGTCACATACAGTGTCTATAAAAGTATTATTCACCCCCTTGTTTTAAAGTTTAATCGTTTCAAAGTAGATTTAATTAGGCTTTTTTTTAACTTCTTATCAACAGAGAAAGACCCTTTCATGTCAAAGTGAAAACATAACTCTACAAAGTGATCTGAATTAATTAGAAATATGATGTAAATGTGATATAATATAATGCAAAATCGATGTTTGTGTAAGTATTCACCCCTTCGGTTTCAGTTTTTACTAGATAAACCTGAGTCAGCAATTACAGTCTTGAGTCTGTGTGGATGAACTTCTATCAGCTTTGCTCTTCTGGACACTATAATTCTTCTCCTTCACAAAAACTGCTCAAGCTCTGTCAGGTTGCATGGAGGTCATGAGTGGACAACCTTTTTCTAGTCCAGCCACAGATTCTTGATGTGGACTCAGTCACTCCAGGACATTAACATTGTTGTTTTAAAGCCATTCCTGTGTAGCTTCGGCTTCATGCTTGGGTGTACCGGCATTGCATTCTGCCGTCTTATAAAGGTCACATTCAGAGCTGCAGAATGTCACAATAGTTCTCCTATTGACTTGAGTGGCATGACGATATACCTTTGCTGGTTTGAAAATCAATAGGCGAGATGGACGGATGTGAGGCAGACGGCCTCCCTCCAGCAGACTCTGTAAGAGTCTGGTATCCCCCCGTTGAGCGCCATTGGCAGCTCCAGTAAATATAGCATAAACACAAGCACATGACAGTAATTACAAGTTTTACCCGGATATTGGGTCAGACCTCAAGTTGAAAGCAGAATGCTAATGGTTAATTTCTAACGACCTATTTCCTGAAACATTATTGGGCCACCCCCTTAGAAAATGCTCTAAATATACTGATATTGGAGGTGATTATACATCAAGAGTGTGTGTGTGTTTGTCTGTGTGTGTGTTTTATGTCCTGCTTGCAACAGATTGTTTCTTTCGCTGCCATTTTGTGGCCCTGGAAATGATTTAATTTTTCAATGGCCTGTCTGCCATCAACAGGCTTGCCTCTTGAGAGAGATGTCTGCCTTGATAATTGTGCCATGAACCTCATCAGCATTTCAGATGAAATGGAGCTAGACGGGTCACTTTGAGTTTAAGAGACGCTAATTTGATTGAAATTCAAACTGGGAGCACCAGGAAGTAGATTGTGCCTTTTTCTGTAATGTGCTCCCCTCACTCATGTCGCTTTTCTCCTCCAGTTACACGGCGATTGTTTTCGCTGCTGATGCTATTTTTTATATTCTGAATTCCAAGTGGCTGCTTAGGCTTCCTGAACACTGTGGAGCGTTGAGGGATGGAAAACTGAGCAGTGGGGGCAAAACAATCTAGGACTCAACAATTAAGGAGCATCTCACCCTTAGTTTAAACCGGTTGTGTCACATGAGCAACACGACATGTCGCATGAGACACTTTAAATGGTTATGAGAGACCTTCATGTTTGACCGTACTGGTTCTGTTTAAAAGTGGTCAAAGGCATAAACAGTTATATTTAGAGCCCAACCAACACTTTATTTTTGGGTTTGTTGCTGATATTGATATTAGGGAGTAGAGATGTTTATGATTAATCATTAATCGATTAATCGGCATTAATGATTTAATTAAACTGTATTAATCAATAATTGATAATTAACCAGTAGTCTAGAAATGACAGTAATTGACCTTACTTGACATTGTTTTGTCTAACGGAGGCTTTTGTTGAATGAGGAGACTTAAAAATGAACTTAAAATTTGAAAAAAAAAGACAAAAAACAAGAAAACATGGAAATTAAGGGGAAAAAAAAGATGAAACTTGTTTCAATCAGTTCATTGGTTGTTTGCATTTTCAATCAGTTGAGGAAAATGCACAAAATTTGCAAGCAAAGAAAAAAGTTATGTCAAAAAAAAGTTTTCATATCTGACAACATACGATGATGACGATGTAGACCCATATATAGCTGTGGTAGGTTGATATCAGCTGACAGCGGTGGTCAACTGTTGGGCTAAATACAGACTTTTTGCAAAAGCATCCCAAGCTTTTTGCCTATTATACTAATATTATATCATATTACTAATATTTAACCTGTCAGATACTGGATTTATGAGGCCAGAATCGATATGGATGTTCGAGAATTTTACAAGTACAATAGTTGTGCATTTCTATTGCCCAAAGCATTTTGAAAGTAAATTGTGTGCTGAGCAGGACATTTTATAGTTAAGAAATAAAAACTTGTCGGTGGTCTCTGGTGGGAAAAGTATGCAATGGTGACACTGTTTATAAGTTTAAATCAAAATTCATATTTTATTTATTAGTTCATTCGTCAGGGACAATCCCAGAGACATTGTAACAGGTTACAAAAACACAATACAAGTGTGTTGTATATCAGATCTCTAGCCAAGGCTGAAGGCTATTTTGCGAACCCTGTCCTGTTAGTCTTTCTTACTTAAAAAAGTTGAGAACATACAATGAAATGACATATCTGCTTGTAACAGTATATTTGTGCTACTAACTGCAGTACATATGAATAAATTATACACAGAAGTGTTGATTAAAATGACAGTATCTGATCCTAAAGATTGATTCATAAAAAACAGATCTGAATTACATTCTCTTATAATTTAGGCAGGCCTTATACCTAACTAATGCCTTTTACCTCATTTGTTAGTGGAAATAGAGTTTTTCATACTCAAGGCAATTTATTATTCATTTAGCACATTATCTTCATGTCCAATTATTCCTCTGACATGCTTTATGATGGCAGTGGAAAAGGTTAAATTGCATGTGGATACATGGTATCGGGAGTGCTATCAGTTACACCTTGTTGGCATCTTATCGCGCCCCTTCCCGCTGTCAGCGGGGAGTGCTCATTTTTAAAGGAGATTTGCATCAAATCCAAGCAGCATTTTCTATGACACTCTAATTGTACTGATGTCTGCCTCTCCCAAAAGGTCAGAGATGTGATGGGATTACATTTGGAGTACTGCAGTGTGATTAACGGGGCTGCTCGGGGAAATGGAGGCAATCAAAGCAGAAAGTAGCTCCATCTTATTTTAGTTTTACTTCGAGAGAAAAATATTTTACAATTTTTGGCACATTGAGAACATAAAGAATTTGATAGAAAGAGAGAAACAGATTTGGGTTTTCGCCAATGTGGATTAGTCATATTCAGAGTGTGGAGCTCTTCAAAAAAAAAAACATTTTCTTTTACTTGATAACCCTTTGTTCAACCCTCATCCTACCAACATATTTAACATACTGACTGACTACTGACTGGGGTCCCCCCAAGAATAAACTCCTGCAAGAAGCAACCATCACAGCAAAATGCAAACTTGTTTCTTTCCTTTTAGAGATTATTTTTTGGGGCTTTTTATGTCTTTGTTTGACAGAGACAGCTGAAGTGAAGACAGGAAAGGGGGTAGAGAGAAAGGGGAGAGAAAGGGGATGACATGCAGCAAAGGGCCACAGGCGGGAGTCAATCCGGTAGCTACTGCAGAGGACAGATGGCCTCAGTACATGAGGCACACGCTCTACCAACTGAGCTACAGGGAAGCCCTGCTTATTTCTGTCTTAACACATTATTAGTTATGTAATTAATGTCATCTGAAGAAAAATAAAGATTATTACTATTTTATGAAAGTAATTTTCAAGGAAATTTCATATTGTTTTATGTTTTACACAAACATAGGCAGAGCACATGAGTAAATCTATATCTGGTGCATCTGTGTCTGTATCCTTCAAAATGACTGAAACACGGATATTGTGTGATGCTTTGAATAAGGGCTCATAGTAAACATGAACTCCATCGATAAATAGTTCAATTTGTTAAAACTGCATGGCGGTATTGGGTGTTTTTGACTCAGGTCCCCCACAACGCCAATACACTGGTGTTTTTAAAAGGCACTAATTAAAATAGAAACAGCCAAACAATTAATTGTAGGCACTAGGAACAAATTGATTGACAAAGTTATGAAAAATTGAAATGACAGAATAAAAGCATATGTGACATGACATAATTTGTAAAAAAAAATCATAAGGAACTGAATATTTTTCTTGACGTAAGTGAATAAAAAGTATTACCAAACAATTGGTTAATGTCCCTCCAAAAAGGGTAACTTGCAATATTTTTGCCTCCAAAGTACTTTATATTGAGCTCCGTTTCCAACTGTCTAATTATTCCCTCTCTTGCATTATAGGATAAAATAAATTAGTCCTCTTTTTACTTTTGCTTCAGTAAAATCCTGTTGAGCAGTCAAGGTATTTATAGAAATAGAATGTTTCACTCTGGAGGGAAGTGGAGAAAAAGCTTCCTTTGACTTAATATTCATTATGTACATGATTAATTACTATATAGCCTCAGACTATCAAAAGATAGTCAGAGATATCATATTTTACATGTATTTAATTAGTGTGCACTTTGAGACCTGTGCCCTGGCAGGCCCAAATGCTGAACTTTTTATGGGAGGAATTTCAATTACATGCTCTCTCTCAAATTGAGGGCTAGGACTATGCATGGAAGAAGTCATTAGGGTTTTTTCAATTGGTCTCAGGAGATGGCCAAGGTTTCACAGATGAGAAAGAATCACAGTCGCACAGTCCCGTGGATCAGGGCGCCCCTGCTCCACAGCTCTAAAATTAGGGCAATATATCAGAAAGAGCTATCAACACTTATGTCAACATTGTTTCAAAAGAAATATGAGTTTTTTTTCCTTTCTGGTGCTTACGTTCTGTTGTTTAATACATTTGCCTGAGAAACGATGGCAGGTCTATGTCTCATTAGTGTCATGAATTTTATTTTTTGATATCATTCTGTTTCATATGCCTAATATAAACCAGGCATTCATTTCCCGGTCTCATTGGAATCTGTTAGATAAAGCACTGTAATTTATATTGCTCCTGCATGATATGCTTATGCATGAGCAGAGGGGACAGAATCATCAAAGTGACCATATAATATATGGAAAGCGCTGCAGAGTCATGAAATATTACCCACAAAAACAAGCGGCGTATTATGGGCCCAGCATGAGGTGCATGTTTTAATTCCAAAACAGTGATTCATTTCCATAAAAACAAATACAATATGCTGATATTCTCATCTGTTATCACACGTGAAGGTCATTAATAAAGTGAAATTCCCCTTGAGACCTTCACTAAACACACAGATGCACACGCACAGACACAAATATGTGTTATTATGGCTGTGTGATATGATATAATGCTTCAACATTGCCAAAAGCCACAAAAATCCCTTTTATTTCTTTTGGTGAAATTAACAAAAGTGCTCTCCATTGAAAAAAAAAATGTGTGAACTATTTTAATTGGCATACATGCTGATTGGGAGAAATAGAACAGGAGGAAGAGGGAGATGAATTGCCTTTGTGCTTGAAAAAAAAAAAAGAAAAAAGTCATGGCTAATTCTGTTCCCTGCCGTTATTGTGATTTAGAGGGTTTTTATATGAACACAGGAGCCGTTTGTTTAAGTTCCCGCATAATTTTTCTGTGCTGTAAACCATATAAAACCCTGCATGCATTCATGGTATGCAGCTAAAAATGTGGTTGTTTTCAATCTGAAACCTAAATAGCGCCAATTTCCAGCCCCCCGTGTCAATGCCATACACCTCGACAGTAAGCAAGTCTCCACTGTTCCACTGGGCTGCCTAATATTATATTAATAACATTTGGACACAGAGCAGTGATTACCTCAGCAGCCCAAAACAAAGGCAAAACCCAAAGCACAATACAATGCTACCAGTAATACATTTTCCAATGATCTGCTGTAAATGGGCGCACTGGTCTGTGATAAGAAGAAACAAATATTATCTCTGGTCCCTGCTAAATCAGCAGAACAGAGTTATTGATCTGGCTCCTCGCCCTGCCAGTAGAATTTTAAGTCCCCCCGGTAGCAAAGACGGCTTGCTCGGGGTATTGATGTCATTATCATGATTTCAGTACAGCAAAAGGGTGGTCACCTGCAATTCCCCCGGCCTCAGAGCACAGCACAGGCTCAATTAGAATGTCTGCTCTCCAGATGTTAAAGGCAGTGACCGAAATTAACTTTTGACACTGCTGAGAATGGCTGGTGAAATGAAAAACAGAATGTACACACACATATATATGTGATACCTAAACATGATTTTGTTTTTGTAAGAAAACAGATTTTATATCCAGAGTATAACCTGAGGTCCTCCATGTGATTTTAAAATTATTTTTATTTATTTAGGTTCCCTGTTAGTTGTTATCACTGCTGCTCCTGAGCTCCACACTAACACAAGAAAAGAAAAGACATTGAAACATCATAATATGGACAGTCCTCAACAGTAAATCATTAGAGCAAATAGTGCTGCAACTAATCAGCTATCAAATTAATCACCAACTATTTTAATAATTGATTAATCGTTGTGAGTCATGTCTTAATAAAAAAAATATCTTCTGTTTTGTTATAACTCCTCTATGGCATTAAAGTGAATGTCTTTGGATTGTGGACAAAACAAGACATTTATGGATGCCATCTTGGGTTTTGAAAAACAGTTATCAAAATTTTATGGACTGAACTCTCAATCAATTATTCAAGAAAATAATCAAGGGATTAATAGATAATGAAAATTATTGTTTGCTGCAGCCATAAAAGCAAATAATAAAGTTTGTCAGATTGGTATATAAAACTGTTAATAAATACCTGCACAATGCTATGTAGTTTAAACCAGTTTCTATCTTAATAATTACGGTTCTTAGTTTATTTTTAAAACTGATCGCACTATTAACCAAGCTTAAATGTAGCAGCAGTTCTATTATTCTATTTTGAAATACCCATATAGAACTTGTCTCTGTTTTTAATCATGTGTAAAAAATAAACTAAAATTACACTCATTTTTCTAAACACAGAACTCACTCTGATACTTTTTAATTTTTGGGGAAGAGATGCTTTGATGATTATTTTGGTATTTTTTGCTCTTCTGGGTGGAGAATCATGGAGGCTCCAGTAGAAATCATTAGTGAGACCTTTGATGGCATTTTGGGTGCAAATTCGAGGGCCTCATCTAGCTACTCAGCATGTAGACCCATTCAGAGAAGGAGCAAACTCAAATCAATAAGTCGGGACATTTGAGTGAAACACACAGACTTTGTTTATCCCGGGCAAATGCGCCCCGCAATACACAGATGTGGGGGGTAAATTCCAAAATCGCATGAGGTCCCTGTGCAATTGTAGTCCAGAGTGAATAAGGCTTTATCTGCTTCCAAATGTATTTGGTGCATTGATTGGTGCTGTTTATCTACATTTTATTTAATTCCAATTTTCCTTTTATTCCAATTGTGCAAGAGCAGTTACATGTATAACAACACCACACACACACACACACACACACACACACACACACACACACACACGCACACATACATTTGGGATTTGATATGATCACGACTAGCAGGGACAAAGTTAAAGAACAGAAGGAGTGCTAAGCAGTGTGTAGCTGTGAGACTCATTCAGAAAACTGGGAATGTAATACACAGTTGGCCAGTTATTGACTAGCCAGGTAATATTGCATGATAAAAATGCTGCAGAGCCTTTTGGATTCTTTCAGTGGTCTATACACAGACAGACAGATTATCCGAGCTCTTAAAAAAGACATACAGAATAGTGCAGCGCACAAAGGACCTCTTTCACACCATACACGTAGCAGAGAGGACCCAATAGGCGAGTGCTGAGTAAAAAGCAATGGAGCCGGCCCTGAGTTTATTGCTAATAGACTAAATAGCGATGCTATGTGGTGGTAACAGCAGCTCACCATTCTTTTTGCTGACTCCATTAACATCTTTGTTGAAGAATCTGAATATTCACCAGCCTGAAGACGAGTTAAGAATATTTATTTTTGCTTCTTTTTTTTTCTCCTGTGCTCCACTTGTTTTAACATTTAGGAATTTATTCCTTTGCCAGTGTTTCCCAAACATAGGTTTAACATGGAACAAGAGAAAGAAAGTAGTTCTCAGCAACATTAACTCTTTAATGAGTGTGTTTGGCATGTGTCCAAAGGAAAAAAAAAAACGCTTCGAAGAGGGTACAGCATAGTTTAGAGGTAGCCTGTAGCTGCATGTTTCAACTTGACACTGCTGGAGTCAGAGATGTATTGAATTTCTTTGATTGACCCTTGCTGTCCACTGAATACAGTTATCTGGTCAGTCCTGAGAAAAACAAACAAAGTGAAATCAAAAATCAAACCGAATTGTGACCCTAAAATTAAAAGTCAAATCGAATTGTGGATTAGGACAAGAACTTTAAAACACAGTGGCAAAATATAGTTGAGGTCAAGAAATGTAACAACCACCACACTACCGGTCTAAACTATAAACCACCACAAAAATATCAGTTACATTACCAACATAAACCACCATGTTCTGACAGAACATGGTGCAAACACTCACAAAAAGTAATATTTGGTTTTTGGAACAAAAAACAGTAAAATTATGAAACCATTCACTCCAGGCATGATAGGAAATGTGGGCCGTCACTACGTTATTTCAGTACGAAGCCTCGTTTCTGCTCCCATTAGTCCTGTTAAAGTTACTTTATTACACTGTTAATGCAACTCAACAATTCCTGTATCCAGTTTAAATTAAAAGGCACATTTCAGTGGACAGTTTGTTATGGCATTTCATCAGAGCTGCAACAATTATCAATTGATGAGTTGTCAACTATTAAATGAGCTGCCTATTATTGTGATGATCAATTTATCATTTTGAGTCAAATTTTAAATAAAAAAATATACAAATTTTCTGATTTCAATAAATATCTTTGGGATGTCACCTTCGGCTTTGGGAAACATTGATCAACATTTTTTCAACATCATTTTCTTGCATTTTATGGGACAAACAACACACCAGTGAATCAAGAAAATGACAGATTAATCGATAATGAAAATGAATCATTAGTTGCAGCCCTGCATTTCATGATATATTTTTTGTACGTTTGACTCTCAGGGAGAGACTAAGATTCTCCTTTGTCCTCGAGCTGAAACAGCTTGGGAACCCCTGCCTTCAACTATTTCCTTTGCTTGCAAAGCCTAGCATGAATGTATTTAGGGATAAAGGTTATTGTTGCTAAATGTGTTTCTGTCTCTTTGTTTTTTCTCTCATCAGATGCAACAATCGGACCCAGTGTATCGTGATCACGGGTTCAGATGTCTTCCCTGACCCCTGCCCAGGGACCTACAAGTACCTGGAGGTCCAGTATGAGTGTGTGCCCTACAGTAAGTATGACCCTTGTGTCATGACTTGAAAACTCTCCCTTCTCCCCTACCCCTCTTCCTCCCCCACCCTCCCATCCTCTCAGTTTCCTCTCTCCCTCTCTGCCCCCTGTCTCTGTCTCCTCTGTGTCACACCACATCCCGTCCCATTTCTTTCTCCTGCCTTGTCCAGACAGTCTGCTCTCTTCATGTGCAACACCTTCCAGCACCCTTTTTCCTCTGTCTCTTCTTCCATCTGTGTCACACCATGAACTTTTCATGAAATATGACCTGTAAAACCCTTTGGTCCTCTTCTGTACTGCCTTTATTATTGATGTGCTCGCCGTGTTTCCAGCGGATCGCCGAGCCTGGTTATGAGGTAGCAGAATAGAGGGAGGGCAGGGGAAGGAAGTCATGCTGACTCTCTGTGATGGCAAGCGAGTGTTTCATTACTCAAGTCTTGTACGGAGAAGTCTATCAGGCGCAAAACACAGCTCACCTTGATGGCTTAATATACATCCATACAACAGGTGTTGGAAATACGTTAACAGATGTTTCATTATGTAACTGAACAGAATGGCTCCACTCGTAAGTCAACAAGGTAATATTTCATCAGAAGAGATAGTGTTAACATTTTGCCTGCTCCTCGGATGCTAAAATATTCATCGCCATTCAGCTCCCAAACAATCTTTAGATTGCCCTTTGTCCTTTAAGCTGCCATGTTCATTTGCAATTTGCGAGGGAAATTCCCCCATGTAACCTTTACGAACTGATTAATGACAAAGATTCAGATGAATTGCCAGAATCACTAATCAGGTGGAACTGAAATAATTAGAGTGTGAGTGATGGGAAGATTTGGCAGCTCTTGTAGATTCAAATGAATATTTTGTACACTGATGTCTGTTTTGTATCAACCGAAAAGAGAAATTTAGCTCAAATGTAAATAATGAATCTTTATTCTACAGTACATTTTTATATTTCTGTAACATATATATTTTATATAACACCTTTTTCCTACATGGCTCATTACCAGTATACCTATCCAAGCTGCTCCCCTTAGTGTTGAATCAGAATGCATTAGTGAACATCATTAGGTGGTGAAACTCATTACAACTTAAAGGTTAACCTCTCCGAGGCTTTGAGGACCTGTAATTAAAAATGGAATAAGCAATAATGAGTATTTGAGTCCACCTTATTGAGCAGACCCAAATCCTGTAGCTTTTCCCTTAAACGCCTAACTGCTTGTTTTCTTGCTTTTTTGTTTTTTTTCCACTTGCCTCATAGTTAAGTGAAGTATCGATCCTATGTCTTGCTGTGTTACCTCAAACCTTAATAGTAGGATTAGCCTCAAGGTGCACTCATGTCCACCCACTGTTATGATTGTCTTTTGCCTCCTTCTTGCACCAAGGAAACAGCCGAGACCGCCGTAGTGTGGTGAAAAATAAACTTCTGCCCAAGGACTCTGAGTCCTGGCAAAGTCTGTCGAACAGAAAAATCCACTTTACTCTACGCAGTTTCAAACATGCATGTCTGTAGCCCCATCTTTTTGCTTCTCAAGGTCCATGCCCAACCAGAATAGGACCAAGAACACAGAATGTATCCTATCGCAACTGCCCTGGTAAGTGCTTAGTGTTCTCCCAGTCTGATCCAGTCCACACAAGCCCAGTCCAACCTTTCCCACTCAAGCCCTGTTGTAAACTGTGCTAGATTGTGATTTGCAGGCGAGTTCTGTGTTATGTTTCTTCCCTCTTACCAGCCCTCTGTTTCCTCTTCCCCCAAAAATAAAATCCATATACCCCAGATCATTTTGTAGAGTCAGACTAACGCAGAGAAAGGCAATCATAGGGGAAGATTTACTGAGCTTTTCCTCACCAGAGCAAACCCTCACAGCAGTTTTCAGATGGGATAGCAAATACCTTACTCCAGTTTTCTAGTTTTCTGATGGAATAGATCATATGCCAAATACCAAGATTTGTGATTAAAAACATTGCAGTGATTCAGGAGCTTAGGATCCCCTGGATTTGCCCAGATACAAGACTTGAGAAGTTGTTTTGCAAGAAAACGTATTAAATCCCCATTAAGCTGATCAACGGCGGGACCACAGACAGTGTCCTCATTTTGACTTGTAACTCCTGCCCCTTAAAGTCTGTCTGACTGTCCCATGAAATACAGCCAGCAGTTTAATAACATAATATTATAAACAGTTGTTTTCTGTCTCTGTCACTGACTGTAGAATGTAGTGTGCTATCAAATTAATTCATTCTATTGTCTAAGTATTTGCATAATCACACAAGCAATTTTGGATTTTTTCACTTCTGTGCAAGTGGCTTTTTGCAACAAGTTGCCTGCATTTCCACCATTTTCATCCTTTTGGCTTCATAATTTGGTTTCTTGTCATGAGCTGCCCTCATTAGCAACATTATCTTCATGTTCCAGCCAAGGATGTAAAATTTGCCTTCACCTGGCACTGAATTGCCCTCTGAATTGGCTCTGGTAATTGCTTGAATCAGGCAACATAAAAGCCAAGACATTTTTATTTAATAAGACAGCACTGTGCAAGCTATTTTGAAATGCCGAACCAAAAAAGAAAAAAGAAAAAAGTTGCCATTTCCATTCTACCCTTGCAAAACGTGCCAGTGGGCATACACAGTCCTCAATGCTAACATTTTCATTTTTCATCACATTCTAACGCCAGTAAACCCCCTGCCCCGTGTGACAGTGATGGCCAGATTATGAAAATTGAAGTTAAGCTGTAACAGCATGATTTTTTGGGGCCCCTTTGGTGTTTTTCTTGTGTTTTTATTTATTCAGTGTAGTTTACATGATGCTTTAATTTAGATTAAACACTGGAGCCGCTAACCGAGTCTGCAGTTGACAGCAGACATCCATCCATATCAGGATGGAACGCCTGATTATTAACAGTAATTATTAATAGTCATTATAATGTGATTAGTGATAGTTCATAGAGAGCAAACATTTCCTAGAAAGTCTGTGATGTCTTTTAGTGAAAGTTTAGTGTGTTTGGGGTTAGTATGGGTGGGGATGTGTCTCATGTTTGTTTGTTTGTTTTTAATGTTGCTATATTAAAAGTGACTGACTCTCTTCCCTTCCCCCTGTGCAATCTGCAGGAAACCTCCCTGGCTATCTGACTCACTCTCTTCATCCACTGACCGATTTCTGATCACACTGATTGCTATTTCTATTTTTACATTTCTACTAACGTCATCAGGTCTTCCGTCATGTGTTCTCCTTTTCCTTCCAGGTTTTCTTCTCGCCATCTTTTCTCTGTCCTCTTCTCCTCGATCTGCTCTGTTTTTATGTGGCTGAGGCGGCTTCTGAGAACTCAACAGTTTTTAGTAATTTGTTTGCTTCCTGTCCATGTTTGATCTCTTAGTTAGCTGCAGCACATTTAAATTTCTTCTCCAGACCAGCGTGCATTCATTTACGGATCCTTCTGAATCTCTAGTTTCCACTGCTTTTTTTAACCACTGAAGCCTAGGTCAGACTCAACAATTATAAGGGACTCAAATTCTGATATCAACTTGCACTAATTGGAGCCGGAGGGTTGCAGGATTCAAGGGGAACCGAATTTATGATTGCTCACATTATTCCACGGTGCAAACTGGCCCAAAATGTCTACAATTAGTATTTCAATGCTGATTCTTGCAGGCCTTCTGTGGTTGAGGCTTTGTTTTTTTTAAATCACCTGAGACTGAATTCTGAGAAAGACGCAGCCAAAAACCAATACAAGTGTAGATGAAGGGCAAAAGAACTGACACAAGCAGTCTGTACTTGGAGATTAACATCTCCACCAGTAAACAGTTACTATATTGTTGAAAGAATAGATCTGAAATTAGATTGCATCAGATAGGAATGTGCCTAAATCAGTGCTAGTAGAAATTGCTTTTTAAGTCAAAGAAGTTTCAAAACAGTGAAATAAGATAAATTACATTTCTCTGTTGAATATGAGCATTTCAGTACCACGTAATAAGAAGTGATTGAGAATTTATTTATAATTATATTTTTCCTGAGTTTCAGTGAATGACATTTTTCTATGATGCCCATCTTTGTCCCTTCACATTTTGTCAACAGCGTGCTGATTAAACAGCAAGCAGACCGGTTGTTGAGCTCAGTGGTTCTCAAACTTTTTCATGTAAAGGCCAATAGATGCACATTTTGTCTTAAGGAATGTCTTAACTCTTTTTTAATGTGTTGGTTTGACGATAATAAAGTCTTCCTCGTCAATTATTGATCAAACTAGGAATTATGAATTACAGTCAATCAAAGCGGCCAATGTTATTTCCTCCCTTATTAATCCAACTTCCAAAAAATACAATAAATTTAAAATATTCTATTCCTCCTTTTGTTGAGGACCTCACTACAACCCACCCCAGGCTTGAATAGTCGTCTAGTCTGACCTTGGCTTTAGACTAACCTGAGAAACGTCTCTTCTGAAGATTTTTTCTGAACTAGTCATAAATAATTGTCAGTCTTGTTGTTGCAGTTAAAAATAAGCCGGTACGTTTTTCACTTTTAAGTCTTGTGATGTTTTATAAATCAGTCATTGACATCTCAGATTAATGGACTGGGTAATGTTTCTTAGCACAGTTGCCTTCGGAGTGCCTTTGAATGTGCTCATGTTGGCTAATTTATAGCAGACTTGATTTGGAGGCACGAAGTAACTCAACAAATTAAGTGCGGTGCTGTACTGTGGAATTAAATATGTTTCAACAGTGAGTGCACATAAGCTATATTAATGTATTTTTGCTCCAGTGAATTACACTGATTACCTGCTGCCTTGATAAGGCCACAATTAGTTTGTTTTTTCTGTGTACATATGGCTTCATAATTTTAAAAGTAGTAAGTAAGATTAGAGGGTTACGCAGGGACTTTTGTTGGTGTTAGTCATGGACTGTATATTAAAAAGTGGACATAGCTTCTGGGTCTGAAAAGTGAAGATAATGTGGAAGTGCCTTAAACCTGCATTCTTTCTAACGGCCTTCAGGGGGCGACTCCACTGGTTACAAAGAGAAGTTTGACGTATGTAAGCTTATGAGAAAATGAACCTACTTCTCACTTGATTTATTACCTCAGGAAAAATTTTCGGAATGAGTTTATGGTCTCAGTCACTAATTTCAAGTCTTCTATACAGCATTATGTTCATTTTGTTAATTACAGTCACATTTAAAGTAAAATAGATGATAAAGCAGGGTATGCTATCTTGTGATTATAAAGTTGCCCATGGGGACCTCAATCGAGGTTGAAATGCAGCAGTGCGTATGTGTGGCTGCTCCACCCGCTCGTCCAAATATGGTTTAAAAAGCCCAAGATTTGGACGGACATAATGCCAAATTCAAGTCTTCAAAACGTTAGTTCGCAAACCAGTGAGTGGCTATGTCCACTACTTTATGTACAGTCTGTGGTATTAGTCAGGTGTTACATTCTCTAGAATGATAAAATGCCACTTTTATTGTATTCAAATCTATTTTAAAGATCTAGCAAGGAAGTATATACTACTCTATATTTAACTTTTGTCTTTTTGAAAAAGGAACATTTTCTTTTCCATGTAATTGGGTTTGGTTTATGGTGGTGGGTGGATTAAAATAAACAGCAGTTTGAAAGCAGCTTGGTTTGGCTTGTCAACAAAATCAGAGTCATGCCGAGTGAAATTATAATAAACATAAATAAAAATGAGGCCATAAATGTCGCTTTACTGCAGTGGTGGAATGTAACTATATTTCCCCAAGTGCTGTACTTCACTTTCATGCTACTTTATACTGTACTTTCACTCCACTACATGTGTACTTATAAATACACATGATATGTTAGTGATAAAGACAGAATAATATAATATTCCATAGCACCATAACACTTGTAAAGGTGCTATTCTGCATACGGAATACTTTTACTTTTGATATATGAAGTACACATAACTGATAATATTTCTGTACTTGTACTCAAGTACCATTTTGAATTCAGGACTATGGTATATGGTATTTTTACTTTTACTTAAGTAAAGGTTTTCAGCAATTGTTCTGCCACTGCTCTACGGTAGTATCCACAGGATTGCGGCCCAGTCCCAGAAAGTTATCTTTGTAGTATTTATAACTAAAAGGAGAGATCAGTGTCCCAGAATTGCTCACCTATGTATCAAACAAAAATCAAAAATCTTTTACCTCTGAATGTCAGAAGTCAGGCCATTAGTGATAGCACATACTCGCAGGCAGTTGGCAGCTTGTCAAATCTAAAATCCATCCACCACTGTGCTATAAACCAACTCTCGATGTTCTAATCAAACCCTTTTTCTGAGACAGGACCCTGATGCCTGTGTGTCATCTCTTTCACAACTTTCCTGCTTTCTCTAAATAGGTCTACCCGTCTTTGTCCATGTCTCAAAACATGTTTCTGCATATGTAATCGTAGCGATGACAGTTAATTCATATTAATCTCTTTTTTTTCCCCTTGCACCCCTTTCATTCTCTCTTCCAACGCTTAAAATAGAAGTGGAGCAAAAAGGTAAATAACAGACACGATCCAAACCCTAGCTCCTTGTTTTGTGGCATCTGGCTGTAAAGTACCTATTTTCCCATGGTGGCCCCGACTTACGCATCTTCAGAATCCCCCTACTGTAATGTTAACGGCCAGTGGTAGTGCAACAAGGGAAGTGAGGCTGGCCATAAAAAAGACAGCACACAAGCAGCCAAAAGATGTAAATGGGGGCGTATTGGCTGCAGTCCATAGGGGCTTCCTCTCCTCATTCTCCCTGGGTGCTTTTGCTACTCAGCAGAATCTCTCATATTGCCTGGCTTCCAAACCCTTTCCATAGCATGCCATGGTAACAGTGTTTCTCGGCCCTTTTTTCAAGCTATTGATTTCTACTGTCCCTTTTCTCTCAGAGCCCCCTCCCCTCTTTCTCACTCTTCTCCCCATTATTCTCACCTGACCACTTGCTGCTCTTTCCTCTGTTGATTCTTATGCCTCCTATGCCTCAGAGCAACAACCAAAACACCTCAAGAGACCCGTAATGAAAAGTTTTTTAAATCTTAATGGTTGTGACATTTGCACCACTTCGTAATGACAAGCCTCTCAGGTATATACCGTAGTAATGGTGGTGTTACCGAGACACATCAAAGTACACACAAACATTTTGCAGACTCTGCTGACTCCTGCTCTCTCATAACCTCTCCCGTCTTGTTGCCAAGTGACTTTAGTTGGCTGCATTTATTTTTGTTTACAGGACCAATTGTTTCGTTAAGTTTTGTTTCTGTTCTACTTCCCCTCATTTGTGTTCTACTCCCAACAGTAAATGTCTATGAGGCCAAGCTTCTTTCTTTATATATTAAAACATTATGCTTAATAACTTTCCTATTCCTTTTTTTCTTTCTATGCACAAAACCAAAATCCTTATTCTGCTTGTGAATATTGGCTATAGATGTTAGTTGTGTTTTGGCCACTCTTTATTAATGTGTGTCTGTCCCCACTCCTCGTGGACAACCTGTAAAACAAAATGAAGACATTAGAGATTATATGGATGTTACATATTGTTTTGTGTGTTTATATTTCTCACATGTTAACCTGTGTCCTGTTTCTTATTCTACTCTTCTCCCATTGCTAGTTTTTCTTTGTCCTGGGACTCTGAAAGCTGTCGGTGATCCTTCCTTTCTATTTGAAGCGGAGCAACAAGCTGGCGCCTGGTGCAAAGACCCACTGCAAGCCGGCGACAAAATCTACTTCATGCCTTGGACTCCTTACAGGACAGACACTCTCATTGAGTATTCCTCCCTGGACGACTTCCAAAATGCCCGGCAAACCATCACCTACAAGCTGCCCCACCGGGTGGATGGGACCGGATTTGTGGTGTACGACGGTGCTGTGTTTTTCAACAAGGAGCGTACCCGCAACATCGTCAAGTTCGACCTGCGGACTCGAATCAAAAGTGGCGAGGCGATCATCAATAACGCCAACTACCACGACACGTCGCCCTACAAGTGGGGCGGTAAAACAGACATTGACCTTGCGGTAGACGAGAACGGGCTGTGGGTGATCTACGCCACAGAGCAGAACAACGGCATGATGGTGATCAGCCAGTTGAACCCCTACACTCTACGATTCGAGGCTACCTGGGACACGGCCTACGATAAGCGCTCAGCCTCCAATGCCTTCATGGTTTGTGGAGTACTCTACGTGGTGCGCTCCACCTATGAAGACAATGAAAGTGAGGTCAGCAAGAGCCTGATTGATTACATTTACAATACCAAACAGAACCGTGGGGAATACGTTGATATCCACTTTCCCAACCAGTACCAGTACATTGCAGCTGTGGATTACAATCCGCGAGATAACCAGCTCTATGTGTGGAATAATTTTTACATCCTGAGATACAATCTGGAGTTTGGCCCACCTGATCCAGCACATGGTAAGAACCATGCAACCCCCTAATCATTTCTTCTGCAGACAGTATTGTTAAATTGCATTGCTGAAATCATGATTTTAGCTGCTGTCAAGTGCGCTTTGATATTCCTTTGGTATTCCCCATGTATGTATTAAGTGTCACAGCTGACTGATTTTTAATTTAGAATCTAATATGTGCTAGATATGTTACGGAAGCTTTGGAGTGTAGGAAAGCATCTCGGGGGGTGAAGTGAGTGGGGCTCTGTGGTAAACAACACCTCGAAGCCAGTTACCATATCATAAGGGATCAGTATCTAGGGGATTTGTGGAGGTTTACCATCCAGGCGTTCCCCGAGTCCCTGGTGCTAAGGCTCAAGGGACCCCTGCTAGCATATCCCTTTTTTTTAGAGGGAGTAAGACAGGGACAGAGAGATATATTTTCACTTCTGGAAACATACATGCCCGGACAGGTGCAAAGTCTAGCCCAGGGCAAGGTTAGATCATTCCCCAAGTGATGCTGAAACTCCAAATCTCCATTGGCCATTAAAAAAAATACTTCACACTCTGTGGGCGAACTGTAAGGATTCAAGGTTCTGCTGAAGAGACGAGAGACAGTAAACACAAGGGAGAGGGATCAATCATCCAGGGTCACATCAGCAGCGTATGTTTTTAATTTAGCTGTCAAGAGCTGAGGGGAGGCTAGCCTAGGCCTGCGATAGTTCTTACAATGAGAATATAATAACAGTAATTATCCTAATCCCCTCCACACCCTGAGTCCTAAGTCCACGTAATGCTCGACGCAGCCAGCGATGAGCCACGGAGGTCAAGCAACTTTTCCACAGATTATCCGAGAGCTCAATATTTATTAATGTGTTTGCTCGTCCACTTTTGTATTGATAGGACATGAGCTAGGGCTGCTAAATTGGGTTCAGCCGGTGGAACGGCATCAATCCAGTCAAGTCGAGGCGTGCTGTACTGTGACAAAGAACGCAGTCCAGGTTGGAAAGCAAAATTAATATGCGGAGGGGACATTGAGGAGAATTCTACCACAATCACTGAGAGCAAGATAAAAATGTTTTCTAGTTGTGTTTTTCCAACTCTGAAAAACATGTTTGAAGTTTCTTCGCTGGCAACAAAACAGATACTTTTTAAAATACTTTTTTTAAATTAAAGGGACAGTTCACACCAAAATAAAAGATACATATTTTTTCTCTCAGATGTAGTGCTGTTTATCCATCTAGATAGTTTTGGTGTGAGTGGCAGAGTTTTGGAGCTATCAGCCATAGAGATGTCTGCCTTCTGTCTACTGTAATGAAACTAAATGGCACTTGGCTTGAGATGTCAGAGTCGTGGGAAATATATCATATTTTTCTGTCCCAATAACAATGATCAGTTCTCGTCACAAAGGTCTCCAATGTAATTAGTAAAAAGTTCTCTAACAAAGGTGGGACCAACATGGGGGAAGGTAAAATAGCAGAGTTCTTGATTGGCTCTGAGAGGCTGTTTACAAATGAGCCGCAGTCTGATTGGATCAGACCCCTGCAAACTTGTCTGACCTGAAGATACAGTTTGACTGCAGTAACAAAGTGGGATGGCAGGGTTTTTCCTTCTCTAAATCACTTAAATTCTATTTTTTTTAACATGTCTGACCACAGATGAACAATTCGTCTACAATGATGCACAGTGTGGACTCGTGGTTTTAATAGTCAACTAGTCGACTAGTCAATTATTCCATGAACCCCTCGTTCTGGTGGATTCTCCTGGGGAAAGAAAGTAGTTCCAGTTGTTTCTATCGTAGAGAGAAAATAGTTCCTACATGAGACTGCTCACAACAAGGTCCGTGGATTATTCTAACTGGGTCATGATTTCTGGAAAGAGAGATTGCTGCTGGAGTTTTTCAAATGTATTTATTTTATTTTTTTTTGCACTTTAAGCACCACAAGCTGAGTGCCATCTAGTTCCTTTATATTGGATGGAAGGCAAACATTTCTGCAGCAGATATCTCCAAAATTCTGCATCTCACACCAAAACTGTCTAGATGGATAAATAGCTCTACAGGCCAGAGGAAAAATATGCATTTTTAATTTTGGGATGAGCTGGCCCTTACAACATTTGCATACAGTACAAGTACAAGTAAATTTAGAGCAATTGGTGAATGTTCTCTTGTCAAAAGGTGTTTCTTTATTTCAGTCATGTCCAAAACATAATGTCACACAGTGAGAATTCAGATGAGCTGATTTTAAGCAGTGCCTTCCGTTTGCACACAGCTGCTAAAAAAAGTGGTCATAATATCACCTTTTCTGCTATCTAATAAGAATATATTGGAGCATGTCTTTACATGCTATTATGTGTTTATACACGGTAAACTGATTATTAAGAAACCAAGTAACAGCCTCCACAGCAGCCTTTATTTTCAGTTTAGCCGTTATGGATTCTTGGAATAAGCTGTGTATAGACAGGCTGCACGCTCAATTGATTTATTCATTTTCTGAATGGACACTGATTACTGATAGAGGCTTTAAAGGGATCCTGAAATAAGACTGCATTATTATTTGTGTGTGTTGCACCTGTGTGTGTGTGTAAGGAACTTGTGTTACAAGTGTTTATTCACACAGTCAGACCCCCCAAGCACCCAAAGGAGACCATTTCCCATCCTGTAGATCGTGTTTAGAAACAAACACTACCTGACGTACTGTACTCGCTCCTCAGGGCTTCTGTATTCACACATCTTTATTTTAATGTCAACGAGGACTCTGTTCTCCCTTCCTGACAAATGAGACATGAGCCTGGCCCTGCTGCTGACTAATGTATGTTGAGTTGCAGTCGATGAGTGCAAGGCAGAATGGTCCAGGATGATCATCAAGATGTCAATAAACTTGTCCTCCCACATGGCTGATGTTGACACATAAATGATGGCACTTTTTTCTGGCTGTCACTGGATGCCCTCTCTGTGATATCTTGATGCTCGTTTCAGCGCCTGCTTCACTAGGCACTGAAACAAGCCATCAGAATGCTTTTGTGGTGTTAAAAGTTGAAGGTACGTGTTTTGAGCAGCGCTTTTTAGAAAACTAAAAATCAAAAGAAACTCAAACATGTGAAAGCTTGGCACATGCACATGAAGAAAGCATTGTTTGTACAACAGAGCATGGATAATCATCAATGTAGATGATAGAGCTGTGTTAATTGTTTGACTTTTTAAAGTCAAACTTCAAAGAAAATAAAAGGATCTGCAGGATTTTAATTTAACCACAGATTTCTCTTCTTAAAGAGAATTTCAAAGCATGTACATGAGGATGAGTCAACGATATAATTGTGGGGGGCGAGATTGATGCTGTATGCATTTGTCGCTTTACACTACACGTCCCACTCCCTTTTTTCCCATGTTTCAAGAGCACAAACAACTCCATTTGTCACATGATTCGCTCCGTCATGGAACGCAATCACATCAAAGTGATGTTGAGACCCTGTGTGGCAGACAGTTGGGTTCTTGTCAAGTCCAATAACACTGCTCGTGTTGAGGCAAGATCATCTCTTGTAGGATTATGGGGGAGTGGACGGGGTCACATCCAACATGCAGCTCCACTGGAAGTGGACATTAAATGGGTCAGTAAGTCTCTGTCTTGGCTTTGGCCAACAACGCCATAATCCACTCATTTAACCATGGCTGCTTGCCGGTTTTCCTTCTTGCATATAGGAGCTCATAAAAAGACATATTCCTTTGTCGCATCTTGTAAGTGACATGATTAAATTGATTTAAATTAGGTATTCCCAGAGAAATCTCATTATGCACCCATTTCTGTGGACCGTTTATTCATGCCAAGCTCTGATACGTGGTCTCAAACCACTGAGTAAGCATATCAAAAGCTATTTTTTACTCCAAGTATGCACAAACAGACTGCCTTCACTGCCTCAATGGGACACAGGTGAGCCTCGGAAACCTTTTATTTATCCCTTGTCGCAAAATTAGATTCTGAATAACTTCCATATAAAAGCCCCCGGTGCTGCAGTTAACACCCACACAAATCAAGACCTCCTCTTTAATTGTTCAAATGTCAATACATTTGCATATAGTCTCAATCTTTGCTGCATCCTCAAATTATACATTTGCATGTGGGGATTGTAAGGAAAGGAATGACCCAATTTGTTGGAAATTACAAGGTATGGCTCACTGACGCGACTTGCCAATTAGCTAACAAAACTCTGCATGTGGTCGAAACAATGCCCTGTACTTTGTGTGTTGTAAAAGTGCTTCACAATGCAAAAATGCTCAGCTGTTACAGATGCTTGTGAGTCATATGCATTAGCAGTCACCCCAGAGAGCCTACCTCTTATAGTCTGATGAATATACAGCTCTCTAATAAGCACCTCTATGATTCATTCCTGTCTTCTGCAGCGCTTACATAGAGGTCAACTTGTGCATGGCAACATTTAGAGAGAAAGCAGGGAAAGCACAGAGAGAGATATGGATACTTTAGACGTCAACATCAGCCATCTGAGGTGCTCAGGTAAAATGGCAGAGACTTCTGTCTGCTTCATGTTCAGCAGAGGTGCAGGAGCAGGGATCAGGATGTGTTAAAAATGGCCAATTTGTTTGTTTGCCTTGACAACAACTCCCCCCCACCCTCCTTCTCCCCAACCCCCTGTCAGCTGCCCAAGTGGACACAGCGGTGTGAGAGGAGAGGATATTGATGTGGAAAATCACCCTTTTTGTTTTTGTTTTTCTGTCCTCCTGTCATATTCTTGCTCTCGTTGTTTCTTTCCTCTGTCTGCTTCCATCTTATTGTCTCGCGCTTTTATTTCATCTCCTTCATCTCTCTATTGGATTTAGTCTAGCTCTTTCTGTCTGTCTTTCTCCTCTGTCTGTTTTTCCATTTTTGTTCTACCCTCCTTCTTCTGCCTGTAGTCTCTGTAGTGACTCTCAGTCCTCCTCCTCCGTGATCATCCATGAAGTGTGCCCTACATCTGGATATTTGCATTTCTGTGCGTGCATGTCCACACATATATGCTTCTACTTGGCTCCTCTCCTGAAGTCAGGCTAAAGCTTTGGTCAGACTGTTCAAATCATGCCCAATGAGAGCAGTGCACACTAAATGACAGGATTTAAGTAAATCCTTGGCTGTGCCTTCTGGGGAACTGTACACACACAACAACAGGACAAAGACGGCCATCGTGCACATCACACGCTACCCAGTTTCATCATTCAGGAAGATTTATCCACTAGGGGAACAGTTTATAGTGACATTATTCTACTGAAAAAAAATTTCTTGAAACATGCAGTATTTTTAATTTGTGATTGCCTACATTTTTGATTGACTTGTTGCCAAGTACAGGCTGGAACTGAGACTAATGTAAGCCACCTATTTGAGTGAAAGTTTTTGTTATAAGCAGCTTCTCCCTCCTTCTTTCTTGCGTTCTTTCCTGTCAACCTTAAGTCCTGCTTGTTATTGTCAGGATCACACTGATGTTGACTGACTACACAAGCCAGGACCAGACCAAATCAAACACCTCACTGTACACAACAAGCTGCAGAAAACTGCCCAGAATGTGTGTAGAAATCCCCTAAAGCGGGGTTACTGAACTTGCCTGGGGGCCACTTTTGCAAATTGACAGGAGGATGGGAGTCAGTTAAAAACCAAACATTAACATTAATAATATTTATCAGATGAAATAAACATTCAAGGCCCATAACTCTTCTTTCTTTTAAATTCTTCATTTTCAACTTAACTGACTTATTAACTTCACTTTTTACTAAATTAACTTGGTACAAGGATTGACAGTAGGCCTATATGGCAGATAAATCAGGTATTTTTCTGCATTTAATAGCTGCAGTGCATTTTAGTAGTAAATGCTTTTGGTACATTTCTAATTTAAATACTAATTTGTAGAACATTAAAAATAGCTGGAACCTCTTCCATCATGCAGTCACTCAAATGTTGGAATGATTCATAAACTTTGCATATTACGATTACATATATAAGCTCTTAAGTAGCAGTCAAGGGACATTATTGAACTTTTACTTAAAATTATAGAGTGAGAATCTTTTTTTTTTCACTGTTAATAAGAAAACGGTCAGCAGGACAAATTTGACGCATGGGCTGTAAGGTAAGTATCCCTAAAGTGACCACTAGGCTTAAACCAGTGTGTGGGCAGCACAGACAGTAAAAAAAGTCCCTTATTTTATTATAGTACTTCAATGCGAATAAATGTAAATTTAGCTTCTTGAGGTCTCTGTCACATTAAAGCAACAATGAAAGACGTAGTTTGATGACACCGTGAAATAACGTGGGATCATGGGAGTTGTTGTCTTTACTTTTAAACAACCACCATAGCTAATAAAAAACTTATCTGACATGGCTCGGGCAGAAGCTCGTGGCAATTAGCTAGCAGCGTCTAGCACGAAACACACTGTTACCTTAGACCGTTACCACCGTGGAAAAAATGTAAGTACAGATCTCAGCTGAACATAAAACTTAGGTCTGGCATTTTTAGACATTTTAATGTGGAAATGTTGTGTCCCCAGAATTTTGGCCAGCTTACTGAGCTGTGCAAGCTGGGAAGAATTTCTGAGATATTAGGGCACTTCTGGGGAGTGTATCTTTAGTTAAAGGCCTCATTCTTCACTGCTGGACTACAGGATCTCCCTATATGCCAGCTTCTATTCTTTATTTCTCCCATGTAGCTTTTTTAACCACCTTTTTATGGCATAGTGCGACGTTATTCTGTCTACATCGTGACCCACTGGTCTCATTCTTGGTTACGATATAGGGGTGAATTTAACCTGGGTGATAAAAAGGGGGGAAATCCCAAGATGGGGATTTATAGTCTTGTTCACAATGTCTGTGATATTACATCGTGGGATAATACCTAACCACCCAGTGTCTGGTGGCAGTAAAGGCAACTCAGCACATGAGGCCAGGAGGTCACCTGTTCCCTCTGAAATCTGATCTTGATCTCTGGCACTCCTCTCCTGCACTGAGCGTCGTAACATCATGAGGGCCGGTTGTTTCCAGACGAGGTGGAACATTTCATCCAAAAAACACACCTCGAGATAATGTTTTCTCATATTCCCTGAGCTGCTAGTAGTCACCAGTGCTGCTGCTGCTGCTGTACTCAGTGTGGACAAATGATCCTCGCTGTCAGCGTACAAGTATGTGGGCAACAGCAAACCCGGGGTTATGATTTAAAATGTCACAAAGAGTTGTTTTACATAAAAGAGGGAGAGGAGGGGGGGTGTGATTATGGTTACACTGAGCCGTATAGCCAAGGGGATCCACAGTCTCTTGTTTGATTACAGTCTGACTGTGAAACAAGGCGTATTAAAAGAATTATTACTCAGACATCACAATGGTCCCCCATCACTCCCTGACACACGCCTTTGAGGAGATTTATTTCACACAGGCCTGATTATTGTGTCGATGTGTGTGTGTGTTGCACTAATAGGGTTTGCGTGCTTGCATGTATGTGCATCTGTTTGGAAGTGTATCTGTATCTGAACAAGTCTGAAACTGACACTCGCCTGTGTGCGCGGCATTAAATATCAGTCTGCTCGGCACACTTAGAGTTAATGCTTGAAATTTGAGGCACGTACTGTACAGAGAAAGCTGCAAGGAGGAAAAAAAAAGCTGTAGTCTGGCAGCTGCTATGTCTGTTCTCTATACTTTGGTGTCATTCTGTGTGTGAGGGTGTATATGAGTGCGTTTATAAGCGTGTATGTGCTACCTCTCGCGCGTGTGTGTGGGAGTGCACTCTCTCTGTGTCTGTATGAATCAATGCGTTTGTATTGTGGGAAAGAGAAATATTGGAGATAGCAGTAAATAACATAATCCAGCTATTAGGTTTTGTTCCCTAAGACATGGACGTATACTGTACCCACCCTCACAAGGACATGACTCATGGGAAATTATACGAATTTTCACTCAGCTTTCTTCATATTTACTGCTGATACACAAGCAATCATGCGCCGTGTTCCCCTCCACAGCTACAAATGCAGTGCCGAGTGAAAGACGTGTAATCCAATTTCCTTTGTGTATTATTGTTATTATTGGTAGATATCAAAATGCATCACAAACGTATTATAAATCATCACACTGTTTCATACTCAAGAACAGCTCCATTTCCATATGAACCTCCCAAGGAAGGGTGCATCCAGAGAGGACTGAGTGAACTGCATGTCTGAATCAGAGATGTTTCAGTGGCGGCATTAGCACAGGAAACAATTTACACGTTGTTTTTTCACAGTTCAACACCTTATTTCAATTAACCTGTGTTCTGTGGAGAGTGACTTGAAAGCTGATTGGCTGCTTGTTTATTTTCCATCTGCTAGATTCTCTTGGTCCCCTCACAGAGCCGGAGCGTGGGCCCCCCTCTGATGGCAGAAACAGACTTTGAATTGTTTGAGGTTCCACTGACTTGTTAACTTTTGTTGTTTCTCTTCCATTAGGAGGTGATAACCACACAGAGGCCACATTTCACAGTGTTCAAAAGACACTGTTTTTTAACTTAAGCATGGGGTTAGTCTGCCACAAAAAGGGAACAAAGAGGTAAATCTCCTAATAGGGCTGCACAGTTAATTGCAATATTATCAAAATCGCAGTATGGCCAAGTGCAATATCCAAATTGCAGAAGCGGCAGTTTTTGATCGTAAAATGTAAAGTAAAATCTGTGACAAAACAGTGTTATAATGAAATACTGCAGTACTGCAGATATGGCCTGGCCTGTAAATCTTGTTTTTTAATGAAAATTAAAATTGCAATGTAGAAATGATATCTCCCACCAACTGTGAATCATATTGCAATCGCAATATCTGTTAAAAGAGCCACAATATGATTTTTTTTTACCAGGGATGCACAATATTGGATGTTTGCCAGTTTTCCAACTCATTTTGCTGATTGCTGATACTGATCACCAATATATGCACATATTTTCTTTATAAAATCATTATTAATTAACACATTATTATGCCTTTTCTTATCATGATGGGCCACTGGCAGATGCAGACATAAAATAAAAAGCTTTTCAAAATGAAATACAAAGGCTTTCAAAATAAAATACTGTAATGTCCAAAATTGACACATTCACTTGGCGGCCAATACGATCTTTCATTTTAAAACCTTTATCTGACGACACTCATGACGGGCCTTTAGAGTTGTGCATCCCTACTTTTTACCATATGATGGACCCTCATTTCCTAAACAGCATCACTTCACCTCGTCATGTGATTGTTTCATGATGTAGTAGGGGATAGAGGAGGGGGAAAGTGAGATCTAATAATTCACTTTAACTTTTTATGCGGCAAATTAGCTGAAATAAATGCTAAGTTTGTGCCCCCTTACCACTTTTTCCCCCGCCCTCGCAAGATAAACAGCACCTGGTAATGTGTATGAAACATTACCCTGATGAACAACCATGCGGTGCCTACTGAAAGTGAAGCCATTAAGCATAATATAAAAGACACACACGCTGTCGGTTTTCATTTGTCACCCCTGCATGAGTACTGAGTCTTTGTAAAGTCTCATCTCATCGCCGTACGTGTGTGTGTGGTGTGTGTCAGCGTCGGTGTTGTGTGTGTGTGAGTGCTTATGTGACCAGCTGTGTTCCTCTCCTGGATCCCTGTCCCATTGTCTGTCATAAATACCAGACCTATAACCCCAGTGGTAATAACGGAACCACTGAGATGCATATGAGTGTAACAATGTGTGGGCGTTGAATCACACAAAGAGGTTATGAATAAGTCTGTCCCGACTATCGGCGGTACTTTGGAGAATATCACTCCAATGCGCTCACACTCTATGACAGCTAATTGAAGGTTCCCCTTGGGCAGAGTGCAGCAGAGACATAATAATCAAGGATCCTGTCCTGATTTTCGCTATATAGCCCAAACGTGGGATTTGCTTCGTTTGTCATAATCAAAGGGGTATTGCATGGGGAAGGTATTCAGTGGTGTCAGCCATGTGTTGTCACAGTGGAAAGCAGAAAATATTTGGTCCATGTTATGAATCACAAAAAGCAGAGAAAAGGCTGCTGCAGCACTACCTAACAGATCAATACCCATCCCTCACAGTGACTGCTTATAAACTTATCCACTTAGACATCTCTGTGAAGGAGTGACTGCCTGAGAGGAGTGTCCATTTTAATACCTATGGGTTAATTCCTCGCAGCTTTCATTGGATCAAATTAAACTGAGCTATGGCATAAAGGTAATAAGATTATTGTGTTGCTGGCAGGATTACTGGCTGACACGCTATGTACACATGAACAGCAGTGGTCAGAGAGGCTGCATTGTTTAGGCACGAATCTCTCTGGGAAGACTACATTCACGTTGGCATCTTTTTCACACGCGAAAGAGGATTAGCTTGCATCACAAACATGAAATGAAACCCCTGACAGGATTATTTTAGCCCTTTTGCTTGTGTCCTTTTCATAATATTCCTTTTTAATGAAGCTCTTTAATGTACAGTTGTATTCTATGATGCTGCACACTGAGAGCAACATTTTTTTTCAGCAATTCCAGCTTAGCTTTTCTGTCTCGTACAGCTCAGCAAATCCACCCCATGTCCCTTTCCCAAAGCTGAACCCATCCAGTTTGTTTTGGGGCAATCTCTTTCCAATGGAACGCTTAAGGAGAGCCAAAACCCATTAGTTGGTATTAACCAAGACTAACATTAATTACCCCCACAGTTTCACCGCTGATAGCAGGTAGCAACGAAAAACTTCAAAGTGATTTATTTGTGCATGTTGTAACTAGAGCTTGGAGCTCAACATCGCAGCGAGCTATGACAAGCTGCCCTCTTGAGCGAGAGGTGTAAACAAGATACAGTTGTTAGCTGACATGCTAAAGGAATGTGCTTGGATTACAGCAGATGCCTCTTTGATTTATTGGCTGAGGTCACGGGCCCTTTATCTTAAATCATGCTGTCGAGCAGCGATTCATTTTCATTTTATTTCTGTCTGGATTCTAAACTTCCCACCCATGGAGAATGGGAACTTATCATTATCATCTTTCATACTTCTGGAAATGAGAAACCTATAAAGGGCCTCACAGTTTCTTGGGAATCTTCTGGATGTTTGCCAAGCAAGCCTGCCCCAGATGTTTAAAAAGAAATGACGATAATCATTTGCAAACTATGTCAACATGCATTCATTTTCTTGATAGAGCTGTAGAGTGTAAACTTAACCAGAAATTTGCAAGCCATTTTTTTACTATTGCTTTCACCTCTGTGAGTCTTCTCAGTGAGTCATGAAAAAACAATGGTTATAGCAATAAAAGGGTATTGGTGCAGAATAGAGACGGGCATTTCTCCCAGCCAGCTAAATGCTAGTGCTGAAAGGACACTAAGCACAGGTTGTCTCTCAACCGCTGTGACAGGCCGTGCAGCCGAGAATTTCACTGTGTTGAGTAAAAGGATACAGGTGGGGGTGGAGGGACAAGAGAAGGAGGAGGCTGAGGTGAAGCCAGCCAGCCAAATCTGCCTTCAGCTCAGTGTCAAAACAGCCAGTCAGCTGTGTACACCTTCATGTCACCTGCTTGTGTGTGCATGTGTTTGTGTGTGTGGAGCTCTATATACCCCCATCACCAGGAGGGAGCACACAGAGTCATCTCCTCTGGTCAATAGAGCCTAATTCGCCACAGGTAGCAGCCAGCCTCAAAGATTTCCCTTCAGCTCGACTGTGCTGAAGCCTCTCATCCACACCTTGGGGCCTATGGTGATAGTAGTAGTGGGGTGTGTGTGTGTGATTGTGTGTTGGGGGGGTCAGTGGGGGGGTTTCTGCTATCAGCCAGACCCATTATCCAATGGAGGCAATAGATATGGAGGTGTTGCTGCCTGGGGTCTGGCTGCCTCCTGTCCAATCCACTGGAAGACAGAAACTGTCTTCTCATTCTCCAACTTGGCCCCATTGTTTCTGAATTTTCCTGTCATCGTCCTCTTCCTGCGCCTCCATTTTCCACCATCCCCCTCCCTCTGACTGTGTCCTGCACTCTGCAAAATAAAGGTGCCAACTAGAACTGCACAGGGTTCCTCAGCTTGTCCCTATTGAGGCCCTTTTCCATCAATTTAATTCTGGTTTTTGAAGTGATTCTGTTCATGGTTCTTAGAACTTTGGTGCTATCTAGTGAACCAGTCCTCAATTCCACCAGATTTGAGTGGAACCATTGTAATCAGGGATGTCATCAACAGAAGACATTGAACAATGCAGAACAAACCTAACCTGCCCCACCCTGAACCCACTCTGGGGGTTCTATCCTTAAATGCTTACCCCTACTAAGGTTGCTAACAAGAACCCACCCATGGGGTTCTACTGGGATCCATTTTATATTCCAATGGTTTTACCTACAACCCTCTTGTCTTTTTAGGGTTCCACATTCTAAACAGACACACTATTAAATAGTAACATTTATACCTAGAACCATCTGTGAAAGGTTCTACCCAGAACCCCCTATAAGAGGTTCTACAGAGAACCCTTCTGTGGCATCATCGTTCCAACTAGAAACCTCTCTGGGGGTTCTATTCTCATTGTTTCCACCTTCTAAGGTATCTAACAAGACCTACCCAGGAGGTTCTACTGAGAACCCTTTTATATTCCATGGGTTGCATGCAGAACTCACCCAGGGGGTTCTACCAAGAACCATTTAATTATTTTGCATTTTAGATTTCTCCTATAACCCTCTTGTCTTTTAAGGGTTCTACATTCTGAACAGACACACTACGTAAAACATTATGAAAAAGTACTATTTGCATTTTGGAACATGTAACAGCAAACTCAAAAAACTACACAGTCTAGCAGAGTAGGCACGATGGGAAATGTGGGCCGTCCAGATACGTCTACATTTAGTAATACAATTTGAAACATGGGTAAATGTTTGAATATTTGAGAGTGAGGATCTTTTAACATCCATGCTTTCAACAATCATTTAAGAACTCTTTCTTCCAAAAATGATTCTTAATGGAAACCCTAGTCTTAAAAAAAAAAAAACCTTGACAAACCCTTTCTCCAAAAAACAGTTCTTCGGCTGTAAATTGCTTTGGGTAGAACCTCAGCCCTTCAGGAAGAACCCTTTTAGACCCCTTATTTTCAAGCGTGTGCCTCTCACTCCCTCCTCTCTTTGACTCTGTGTCTCTTCGATGTTTTCACCAGTTGTACTACCGAGAACGACTGTGCTCGGCTCAAGCAGTGAAACAGCACCTCTTCACATTCTCTGCATGCTCTACAGGCAGCCTAATGGAGGAAATCAAAGTACTCAAATGTGATTAGATTCAGTATGCATGTTGCATTCCAATCAGAGCTCCTTTCATTGATATAGCTTATCGTTTTAAATTCTACCAACAAATACTTTTTTTTAAGGGGGAGAGGGGGGTCATGCTTTCTTTTTGTACTTGGAGATGTGGAGCAGATTTATATCAAATAGTTAGTGTTTATCAACATTTCATCTATGAAACTCCCACATGTTCAACTTTTATGAAATGTAATTACTGCTTCTCACACTTCTCTGGTGTATCACATGAAAAATGTCTTCATAGTTTTTCCTTAGTGGCTCATGTTAAATGTAAGGAGTGCACTATTTTCTCCTTTCCCGGGACTGAAACATATTGTTTTTGCCTGGGGCATTGCATGAGTTACTGCACACCTGCTTTATCAGAGTATGAGTTGTAGCAAGAAACAACTGTAAAATGAATGTTCAGGCTACACATACAGGTTCTGTGTTGCTCTAGTGAAATTTAATCAGCCATGCCACAAAATCTCCCAGGCAAGAATGATTGCCAGGCAGGAGGATGTTACTGTAATTATTGTCTTGTTCACTGTAGACTGAGTGCCTTGGATAAGCCATAGTCAACGGGAAGGCAAATACGCTTGTTGCACAAAGCACTTAGCAGCAATTTACACAACAGGATACTTGGATGTATAAGCATTACAGTGTTGAACATGTTGAGGAAAAAAAATTAGGAATGTTGCTTACAGGGGGGCAACTATTAAGGTTTAGTTGTACGTGAGGGCATCTGCCCACCAGAAGGCTGACGTTTGAATACCTGCCAAAGTATTTTTAGCAAAATAGTTGATATAGTCCACACTGTGGACCCCAGAGGTGCCGCACTAATGAGCTGACCTCTCACTGCAACTGCAGGTCAAACTAGTCAAGTCAAAATCAATTTTTATTTATACAGCCCAATACCACAAACTAATATTTAGTTTTTATTTTTGCATCATGTTTTCATAAAGACAGATAAATCAGGATCAGAAATACTTTATTCATCCCTGGAGGGAATTAAGTTACATTACAGTCACTCCGACCTAGAATAGAAATATATTAACACAGAGAATTATAAGAAAAATAGACAAATAGAAATAAGGAGATATAAAACAACAGTGTACCTTAACAGTAAAGCTTAAGGCATAGTAGAGTTATTGCACAAGATATTGTACTGTTAGGTCATTATTGCACAGTTGAAGATATACATTATAAATATGAATAAATTATGGGTTATGGGTCAAATATGTGTCCCAGTGAGAATCCATAAATCATAGAAGAGATAATGTTTCCCCCACTGGGCTGCACACCATCACATAACACTCTGCCTCTGTCTCTTCACAGCTCCACCGCTGTCAGAAGTCACCACGTCCCCTCTGCCTCAGAGAACTACAACCACCACCACCACAACAACCACAGCGCACTGGGGTGTGGCCAACACTACCACCACAACAGGGCTCAAGGAGGGCAGCAGGGGAGTGCCCAAGCCGCCTCCTGTGATTCCACAGACTACTTCCCCTCCGCCCCTCGAGTCCTTCCCTTTACCTGAGCGCTTCTGCAAGGCCACTGAGGAAAGAGACATAACGTGGCCTCAGACCCAGAGGGGCATGCTCGTGGAGCGACCGTGCCCCAAGGGAACGCGAGGTAAACAGGGCTCCCTCTCACCTCGGGGCCGTCAGCGGGCTCGCTGTTTTCAATATGACCCAAGGCGTCCCGAGAGGACTTCCCTTAGTTTGTTAGATTCGTCTGATACTCATGCATACAAGGATCTTTGGTCACACTTTATTTTACAGTACACTAATAAGCTGTTACAAGATGAACTTTGTAGTAAATTAACAAAAAACTAGAAATAATGTTCTTTATTAGTCAGTAATACCCTAATGAGACACCATACACCTAAAGGTACACTAATAAGATATAACAAGCCATACTTTATACAGAGACTATAAATAATATGTCCTTTATTGGACAGTATTAAACCCTGGCAGAGTAGTCAGAAATAATACACTTTAGTTTACAGTTCTGTTGTAATGTGTCTCTCTAAGAAAGTCTAGGGTTCTATGTAAAGTGAGCACCAGTTTAAGTACATGGGACTCAGCAAAGACTGCTAATAATGGCGTCAGTTTTTAGCTGTGTCATTCGAGGTCGAAACATGATTTAGCAATCTGAAACAGCTATGGTGCAGAGGAGCAGGCTCAGCTGTTTTTCCTGCAGCTTGCGTGGGGACGTGCATCCCTCATTTGATTGTGTGTGAAATCGTGTTAGCGCTCCGAGTTCATCAGACACAGGGCTAATTAGGACGGGGGGGTTGGGGGTGGGGGGGGTTGTTGCACTTTGTAGCAAAAACAGGAGCAAGCTGTTGAAAATATTTTCAGAAAATAATTTTGCATAATCAGAATTGGTGATTTTAACATGTTTGGAAGTTACTATATTCAACAATTTCAGTATAATTTGTCTTTTGCATTCAAACAGCACAGTGAAGAAATAAAATATCCTTCAGGGCTAATATTTCTGTGTGCACATACAAAAACTCTCTGGCTTCGTTTTTGTATAAAAGTTTTAAAACTGCATGTTTGTAAATTTCTTGTTTGTGTGCAGGTTTCCCTGATTATTTTGTATCTTTTGTCCTTTGTTGCCCTGTAAAGGATTTCATGGGAAAATAAATTTGATTTGACTTGATTGAACTTGACTTTTCTGTTCTTGTTTTCCCTGTTAGGCACAGCCTCTTATTTATGTGTCCTTTCCAATGGGACCTGGCACCCGAAGGGCCCTGATCTCAGCAACTGTACCTCCCACTGGGTCAACCAAGTAGCCCAAAAGGTTTGTCACACTGTTTTTCCTCTGAGTGGAATGTGCTTCTTAAAAACATAGCGAGAGTAGACAAAATAATGGAGACATGTCCTTGTAAAGGATTTCTACACTGATGTGACTTAATCACAGTTATAAAGCTGGGTCTGATTAGCTGGAAAGCTGCAATTGTCAGCTATAAAAGAAGTTTGGAAATGAAGACTTTGATATGGGCTTATACATTAAGGAAAATTATGACATAGACAAACTGCATCTATAAAGAGGATTAGCATAAAGCACAGACGGGGAAATGACAGCATAAACTCTATATAATAGTATGTTTCCTCCAAGTTAAAGGCTTTTTACATGAAACAATATTTTCTCTTCCCTCTGGATAATATGTGCCAGAGATGTAACAGCAAGCAGCCTGAGTGTATCTGGTTTTTTTTAACTTGCCACACAGTAAAAAACTGCCACCATGGCAACTTCTCCTACGTGAAGAAAACATTAAACACCCTTTTCACAATTGGCATTTCAAGGACTCATTCAAGTGTGATTTGATGTCAGAAACAGGGCTGTAAAGAACCCTCCAAGTCTGTCTTCTTGCATTCTTGTGAACATTATTCACTCTCCCTATCCCCTCCCCCGCAGATCCGCAGTGGAGAAAATGCAGCTAACTTGGCGAACGAGTTGGCCAAGCACACCAAAGGCCCCATCTTTGCAGGGGACGTCAGCTCCTCCGTGCGCCTGATGGAGCAGCTGGTGGACATCCTGGATGCTCAGCTGCAGGAGCTCAGACCCAGCGAGAAGGATTCCGCAGGACGGAGCTTCAACAAGGTAACCACATCCAACAGAAAAATGCTTCCCTTGTATCACTTAATGCACTAATAGATTTTTTTTTCAACGGCAGCCATATTGATATAAAATAGTAGGGTAAACCAATGATACTGACAGGGTCCTGTTCCATTTAGTGTAGCAGATTCCAGTGAGCCAACATGCACAATAGCAGCACCATGACTCTCAGAACGGAACCATAATTAGTATCATTGGTAACACTCGTGTTTATTCTACTATTTCATGTTAAAAAAGCTGTTTTGAAAAAGGTCTGTTAAGGTAAAGGTAACACTATAATAAACGAAATCCATAAATGGTAAACTGATACTTAATTTAACTCAATAATTTTACTGCTAACAACAATAAAATTATAATAATTTTTACTAATTATTAATAATAATGCTATGATTTATATAATGATATTTTTCTGTACTTTTTTTAAATTATAGATAATATATTGTATGACAGCTGATAAAAGACAATCACAATTACATTGTGAATTAATTAGTAAACTACCAGTTTATTGTTGCACACATTATAAATTTTAAAATCTATTTGAAATATATTTTTTTCAAATTATTTGTAAACCTTTAAGAAGTCATTTGATATAGAGATGGATCAGATATTTGTAACATCTTAATGGTTAACAGTTAGTTTGTAAACTGTCAGTAAACATTCATTGGATGGCTAGTATAAACTTATGTAAGTAACCTAATTATTTTAATCCAAATCATGATCTTTTCTGAAACCTAACAGGGCAGTGTTTGTACCTTTTTTTCAAAGTCTACCCAGACATTACACGATTGCTAACTTGACTGTGGAGCCCTGCATGCACAGAACTGACGCTAAAAACATACCTGCAGTGTCAGAGTTTGAAGCATAGGGCCACTGATAAAGCTGCTGTATTTGACGAGTTGAGAGTGAGAACGTGCTTTATAGTACAGTCGTTATATGAATGTTTGTTAACATTAAAGTAACGATTAAGTAACGTTTGATTAACTATCAGTTTCCCATTTATTAATGATGATATAAAGTGTTACCAAGGTAAGGTATCAGTTCTCTCTTGCCGCACCACTCTTCACCGACCAGTTAATACCATTGAATGACAAATGCAGAAGGACTACAGTAGTTGTTATTGTTTGTCATATGCATTCTGTCTCTTAATTTCAAGTTCAGGAAAAGCTGTCAGCTGGTGGTGCTAATTTTGGTCCCTGGGTATGAGACAGAACAAAAACGAAAAAGCAGCTATGTTATTTTAGATACTGGCATGTAGCAGAGATCTGTATTCACTGCAGCATTTATACATTCGTGTTATTGGCCATAATGTGAGATTTATATGATGTGACAGGAGACTTTGTCATAAATGTGTTAAAGCACTTTAACTCTTCGACCTCCAGGTAAGCAGGTCATCTGCACATGAGACAGCGCACCAGCCGATGCTGTACCAGTCACTCAGTAGTTCAGTCAGGGCCTTGTTTCTACAAAGCTCATGAACTTGTGCAAATTATGTGTCACTATTTTTTATATGTTCTTTTTCTTTTCTAATAAAAAAGCTTCAAAAACGAGAAAGGACATGCAGGGCATACATGAAGGTACTGGAGCAATGCTTCTGCCCTCTCTGCTTGCTGCCGTCCCCTCCTCTATTCCTGTGCTAGTGTACTGTACCTGCCCTGTACCGGCCCAAGTTCAGCAGCATGCACCCTCTGCACTGTCATGTACTCCCTCCTCCCTGTGCTTCCTGCTTTTTTTTCAGTAATTGCCTCACACGCAGACACAATCGTACCTAAAGTGCTTTTTCTAAGTCAAAGAGAAGTCATCTCCAATTTACTGAGGTGGCTTCTTTACATGGATGTGTCTCTGTGTTTGTTTCCCCACCTCTATGCGTTGACAGCGATGGTTTATTTTGTTTTTCATTCTGTTTTTCCCTTTTGTGTGTTTTAAGTGTTTACTCAAGATTGCACGTCTGGATGCGTAACACCACGACTCAAACAAACATCCTGTTCTTACATTCCTCTCATTATTCATTTGCAGAAGGATTTACCGCTTTGTTGCAATTTTTAGCTTTCATATGAGAGAGCCTTTCAATATAAAACGCTCCTGAATGTTGCATCAAAAACACTTCGCCTGTGATTTATTCAGACCTTTTATTTTTCCAAGGACCATCACCTGACCTTTCACCACACGTTAAGTAAAAATTGTGGCTCTTGTTTCACAAGGACGGAGGTTTTAGGTCATAGAAGTCATTTGTTTCATAAATTAAGGGTGCAAATCTTCAGCTCTATCTGGTTAATAGGGTTAGACAGGTCAAACCACTTTTTTCTCCCTTTTTCCTTGAATGCTATTCGGTTGGGTTCATACCTCAAAGTATTTTGGCCATATATATCCCTCAACCATTAGGGAGATCAGTGTCCTCCACCTGCCACCAAAGTCACCCCCCTCAATCCAGATCTCTCCTCCGGGAGGGTATTAAAATGGATCGAGCTAATTAGCCAGTCAACGGCCGTGAGCTCGTAAAAAGAAAAGAGGGAAAGAAGAAAAAAAAATACATGTATATAGTTAGACCACCTCCCCAAAAATGTGACATCATCTTGTTTTTTTAACGTTACAACATTAAGGTTTGAAGTCAAAGGCAGCGGCAGTGTTACAGAGGCCGCATCGATGTAAATGACAGCACGTATTTGACTAATGACAGCATGAGAGGATCTGGAATGGAGATCATTGAGTCAGCAGTATCTGACATCTGCCATACTTGATGCTACATCACTATAGCTGCCCCCCTACCCTTTCCAGCAGCCGTCGCCGGCATTGATTACCTGATTAGACACATTGATTTGATTATTTCCTGAAGAAAAACCCAGCGTCGTCTGGATCCTACGCCCAATTTATCCGCCGTCTGTCCTGAGCTGTTCAGATGGGAGAAAGTGTGAGGATGGAAAACTGTTAGTGTTCATTTAAAGAATTTAACAGATCAAATTTTGATTTGTTTTGCTCAGTCCGTTTTTATTGATTTTTCCAGGGTGACTTAATGACTTATTGTACAGTAGAGCAGAGTTGCAACGATTAGGTGATTAATTTATTGGTCGAAAGAAAATTAGTTGCTGCCTATTTCGATAATTAGTTAATAGTTTCAGTCATTTTTCAAGCCAAAATGTCAAATGTTTATTTGTTCCAGCCTTTTAAACATAAGGATTTTCTCCTGAGTGTTTGGGTTTTCGACTGTTGGTTGGACAAAAGATGCAATTTGAAAACATCACTTTGGGCTCAGGGGTATTATGATGAGCATTTTTCACACGATTTAAACGATTAATGAAAATAAGTTCATCAGTTGTAGCCCTAGAGTATTAGTATTTGAGTAAGGCAAGGCAAGTTTATTTATATAGCACCATTCAGACCCAAGGCAATTCAAAGTGCTTTGCAGGGGCATAGAAATAAATTAAAAAAAACAAGACATTAGAAAAACATTACAATTGTATTTAAAAGACCATAAAACAAAAGGTAAAAGCAAGCAGACAGTAAAAACATAAAGAAATTGCATTTAAAAGGCAATAAAGTCACAAAGCAAAAGCTTTGTGTTATGCATCTACTTTACTGGAAAGCGGCAGTAAACAAGAGTTTTCTGAGGAAAGTCAAAGTAAGAATTAAGCTCAAGTTAAAGAAAAAGAAAGTTTCTCCGTGCTGGACGCTGAACTTTTGCAATTAGAGAACTTTAATTGAGGACAGCTTTTGGTACTTTGACTTTCATCAGGCCATCTCGTAATATCCTGCTACTGGACAGACCTGATAGGCTCAATACACTGTGACCCTCAGCGTCTGCCCTGATGCAACGTCCTTGAAATAGAAACTGAATCCGCACCATCCCCAATGATGCTCCTGTTCTTCCCTCCCTCTGCAGTTTCTCCTTCATGATCAATACAGTTGCAAAAATTGTGCCTTTCTTACTCAGTAAATGTCTGTAATTAATTGATCTTGTCATATTTAACATCACAAAATAAATGTCCTTTTGGCTTCTTTATTTTTTTCGTCATCATACGCCTCACAGATGTGATGTTTCATCTGTTTCATTTCAATGTCTGCATGTCTCCGCTTCATGCTTGCGAACATGCTCATTTATTCAGAGTTACTCAAGTATCTTTTTGTTTTGTGTGCGTGTTTGTTTGTTTGTCCGGTTTGACACAGGCCATTGTGGACACGGTAGATAACCTCCTGCGACCGGAGGCCCTGAAGTCCTGGCACGACATGAACAGCACGGAGCAGACACACGCAGCCACCATGTTACTGGATACCTTGGAGGAAGGGGCCTTTGTCCTTGCCGACAACCTCATGGAGCCCGCCATTGTCAAAGTTCCTGCAGACCATATAAGTAAGTACAGCAGGAGTTTGTGGGGAAGCAAATGACAAGCGCTCTTGATTGATGCAAGCTTGGTTAATTTGATTACTTCCAATTCATTGAGAGGGGAACTCTTGTGATAGGAAAACAAGGCCGCCACATAAAAAAAGGACTTTGTTTTCATAATAAGCGTTTAAACCTCGGGGGAACAGAAAAAAACAACGCATATTAGGTTTAACGAGTCGCTTACTGACAACGTGATGAATATCGGACAATTAAATAGACTGGATTCTCTGATTGCGAGTGCTTAGTTTATAAATGTATGCGTCTAGACCTTGTAACTCTATACATTAATGTGAACATTAGCCTGCTGTGGAGTCAGAAAAAGTACATTGTTTATCCTCAGCCTCCTCCTTCTCCTCTCATTTTCTTCTGCCGTTAGACCAAATAAGGAAGCCTTCTCCTTTCTGCACTGTTGTTTTATTCATATTAGTAGGAGTCTCACTGCAAAATGATCACTTTGTGATTGACGTCTTTATTGCGGAGCTCACTGTCACAAAGCATCAGTGTTTGAGTCGTTGATATGTGCTTTGGTCTGTGCCAGCTTTTCAGTTTGGGTAGAAATGTCAGGAACAAAGCTGTGGCATCAGTATTCTCCACTTTCATTTTTATGCCCTCAGGTCAGAGTCAAAGAGTCTAAAATGACCAATATCACCGTCTTTTGTCTTTTAATCTGCCTTGTGTAACTCGTCCTCTGTCTTTTCTGCACCTGGCAGTCCTGGATGTGTATGTACTCAGCACGGATGGCCAGGTCCAGGATTTTAAATTTCCACAATCCAGCATGGACGGTGTCTCGATCCAGCTATCGGCCAACACCGTCAAGCTCAACAGTCGTAATGGTAAGCTCTCTTAAATGTACCAAAATCAAAGAAACAGAGTTCTTGGAACTAAAAGTATGGAAATGATTTTAGTCATTTTCAGGTCTGGATAAATATTGAAAGGAGAAAAGGAAAAATATTAGTATATATTAATAAATATTAGTGTTTTTCATGGTGTTATGGGGAAACAATAATACAATATAATTTATTTTCAACATGTTAAGGGAAACTAATGAATTATAGGAGGCACAGGTTAATATATATGAAGCCTGGTGAAGGATCCAAATGAGAAAAGAATAAAAGTTTGTGCATTGAACTTCTGGTTCTGGTATTTACATACATGTTAACAGTTGAATTTTAAAAACATTTATATACATAATAAACATCTATCTATTTGTTCTTGGATGTCAAATATGGTCTGAAACATCTAGTGAGAAGTCTGAAAATTTGAGTTTTTAGATTTTTATTTAAATGAAAACCCTGAAGAAAGGAAGAAGACTTGGTCAAGATACTTGTGCTGACTCAAAGAGTGATGAAGTGCTTATTCAGTGTGTAAGAAAATGGGAAATCTGAGCGTGTGTTTGACTTTTGCTCCCAATGTTGTTTCTGTGGAAAGGCAAAGACTCGGTCTGTGTTAGTGTAGGAGCCCAACAAAGGAGTTCATCTCTAAAAACCCTGTGATTTTGGCTGAAAAAGGAGAGGTCACCTTTTTCTCTCATTATTGCAGCTCCTTTGTTGAATATTTTAAATTGAATTATATTGAAAAAATTAAATATTTTTAGTTTTCTTTTGTGCATGTTTGTCTTCTCCTTAAAGCTTGTTTTTTTATTTCTCATCCTTTGACATCTGTCTGCATCTTTCACCCTGCAGGAGTTGCCAAGCTGGTTTTTGTGCTCTACAAAAACCTGAGTCAGTTCCTCAGTGCGGAAAACGCCACCATCAAGATGGCCAACGAGGCTTACGGCCGCAATGTGTCGGTGGCTGTCAACTCTGACATCATCGCCGCCTCAATCAACAAAGAGTCCAGCCGTGTATTCATTAATGACCCGGTGATTTTTACCCTGAAGCACAGTAATGTGAGTCTCCCTGCTGGAGTGAATGGAGAGGTCATATTAAAAACACCAGGAGGGAACATCCAGAGTAGACAGAGATCCGCAATTTGAATTGTAAATGTCTGGCTAGGTCAGTCGGCAGTTTATTTAAGTCATTGAACATCAAATTAAAGGAGTCTTTAGAACCTAAGTGAATTCTTAATGAAAACTAATTCTTTAATCAACATTGGGATATAAATGATACCCATTTTCTTTTATAGTGGGGGAAATTAACTCTTAGATTAGCCGTACAATCTAGGATGAAATTACTGGAGCACCAATTATCTTTCGTCTTTTAAAGTTGTCACTAGAGTTCCCAGAGGGCCACGCGTGACTCCATTCTTTATCAGAGAAATTGTGCAATTCCAAAGACATGCCGTCAAACAATTATGCCTCTCTGTTATTAAGGCCTCATATACCCAACTATGCTTCGGTTGATTTGGCAAGCATGTGCCAAATGAGATACAACATATGAATTGCTTCATAAGAGCTGTGAAGTGAAAAATCCTCATCCATATCAGTGCGGAAAAATACTTTGTATGAGTAGGGGGTAAATGGCCTCTGTGTTCTACATGTACTTCAATTTCAGGCAGTCAATTATTTGGACACTTAACCATATCTCTTGTTATCTGCAGATTGAGCACTACTTCAACCCCAATTGCTCCTTCTGGAATTACTCTGAGAGGAGTATGATGGGCTACTGGTCCACCCAAGGCTGCAAACTCCTGGACACCAATAAGACACACACCACCTGCTCCTGCAGCCATCTCACCAACTTCGCCATCCTCATGGCACACCGTGAAATCTCGGTATGTCACCTTCCCCTTCCTTCAAAGTAGTATAAGACGTATTTTCTATCGCTTAAGCAAACCCCAGACATTCTCATTTCTAGTTTTATACAGCAATCTTACAAGATTACAGTCATCACAGCGAGGTTTAGAGAGATGACCTGTGTGTGCTGGCGTTGCAGTTTCTCTACTGCTTTCTTCATTAGCTGTTTAATTTTGTAACTTTGTTTGACACGCATGTTCTCCACCTCAGCAAATATGATCCATTTCCTAAAAAAATCCCAAAAAGTAAAGACTTAAAGGTGCAATACATTAGAATTTTACTTTGAAGCATTCAAAAATTAACTAAAATCATCAACACTATGTGAATAAATAACAGGTTTCACATTATGTCAAAGATGTCTATGTGCTGTGTTGAAGAGATATCGACTGAAGTTAGCATTCTAACCAGCTAGCCACATCCCATCCTGTCTCGTAATACCACTTTGTACTTAAAGAGGTGATAGTCCGAGTATTAGCTTAGGCCGGCTCCTCTGTAATTTTAGCTGGAAGATGTGTGCAACCAGCAAGTTTGCTACATGACACAAGCTCTCTTAGTCTTTAGTCAAATAAATAAACAAAATAAACTCACAAAATGTCAAAAGGGAATATTCTCACGTGTGTGTGTGTGTGTGTGTGTGTGTGTGTGTAGGTGTGTGTGTGTGTGTGTGTGTGTGTGTGTGTGTTATATACATTCATTTATTCATAGGAAGTTTTGTGCTTCTAATTAGGTCACATGAATTCAGATGTGAATACTTCCTCACAGAGGGAAAAGAAAAGCATTTAAGCTTCTTTCTTTTCACAAACATATTTTGTAATTCGCCTGTGTATCTTTTCCTCCTTTCAGGTTAATGACCGACAGCACGAGCTGCTCCTGACCGTCATCACTCGAGTCGGGATCGTGGTGTCCCTCGTCTGCCTCACCATCAGCATCTTCACCTTCTGCTTCTTCCGGGGCCTGCAGAGCGACCGCAACACCATCCACAAGAACTTGTGCATAAATCTCTTCATCGCGGAGTTTATATTCCTAATTGGTATCGATATGACGGAACCCAAGGTAAGCCGGAACGATTGCCCCCTATTGATTTGGTTTTGATTCATTTGCGCTCACTTTATCTCCTCTCACCCCCAAAACAAAATGAAAGACCCTTTCAGAGTGAAATGGATGAGACTTTAAGCATTGTTTGTTTCTAACCTTCTCTGCTTGTCCCTGACATGACATGAGTGGGACAGCACCATTAATATAGATTACTAAGGGGCCCTGTCTTCCACTTGACAGGTCTTTTTTCCTCTTTCACTTAAAGCCACGGTTGCCATGGCAGAGCCTGCATCCATACCAGTTTTTTTTTTTACTTTCTTTCACCTACATTTTCCCTCCAATCTCTAGAAGCACAAAAACGTTTTTTTTTCTTTTTCCCCGCATACAGCTGGGAATCAAAGCCTCAAATGCTGAGCTGTATGATTAAATCTCTAACCTTACAATACGGATGCCATTTAAATTTCTGCCGCGCTGATGGAAAGTTAAACCTGTGCATAGTCAGAGCCCATGTGGTGAATGAATATTCATTACCTTTTTCCAGCAGTTTCACTGATATGTGTTCGGGTGAAGCAGCAGCGGTGAATGTCGTCTTTTCAGAGGGTTTTAATAAAAGATGGGATGTATGATATACAATTTTCAATAAAGAAAGTGCAAGGGAGATACCTCCTGTCATGTTTAAATCATTTTTGTACCAAAAGTTAATCTAAAAAAAAATCTCCCCTTTTTATGGAAACTGCGATCGCATTGTTTATTCACTGTTAAAATAAAAAAAAGTTCTTCATAATTCAAAGGAACTCCCTTCACTACATGTCTGAGTTTTGAAGCCGACTCAAAATCTTAAATGTGTAATCTGCAATATTGTCCTAAAAATTTACTCATATACTCATGACCCTCTGGAAGAGTGTGGTGGTGACTCTTTGTAGTTCACCAGCCCAGTCAATCTGCCTGTGTTTCCTCATTACTTTGCTGTGACTGGGATGTTTTCACAACCCAAAACATCTGTATTTGATGAGACACAACAATAAACTATTTTTCTGGTGCATTTACAAACAGCTTGGACAAATCTTAGAATCCCAAGAATACTGTATTTAAACAAATGTCCACAGTGAACTGTGAACCTGATTTGTCATTATTTGGATGCTTGAAAATTAAAAATATTACATTATTAACCATTATTCACTTGCACTCTGATGAAAATTTTTGAAACACAATTTTTGGTGTTTCTAAAACTCAAATATTCAAGTTTATCTAAAGACAAAAAGTACATTATCTCAACAAAACATTATTAGTTAGTAGTACTTTGACCCTCTTGCTTATACACCTCGCACAAAGTATTGTAGGCCAGAGTGGCATAAAAACCATGTTGGTTTCCACATTGCAACATGCGACTGAATGCAGCAGACATCCTGATATTTTCTGGCACACTCCATTTGACATACTATGTATCTGGACATACTAAACCTTTTTCTAACATACTAAATAGTGTGATAGTTTGGGTGTGGAAACTCACAGTAAGAGTTTTCTCAGCTTTTTATTTTTTACAGTGTTCTTGTTTATCCTTGAATATTCTTTAATTATCTAAATCTTAGATTGGGTGTGCCATCATTGCGGGGATCCTCCACTTCTTCTTCCTGGCTTCCTTCTCCTGGATGTGTCTCGAGGGGGTCCAGCTGTACCTCATGCTCGTGGAGGTCTTTGAGAGCGAATACTCACGGAAAAAGTACTACTACGTCTCTGGTTACCTCTTCCCAGCCATCGTGGTCGGAGTTTCCGCAGCTATCGACTACGGGAGCTACGGGACTGACAAAGCGTAAGTACAGGCTTTCTGAAACACATCCTAGGAAATGCAGAGCAGACACGCTGGATGCTCCACTGTGTGGGCTTACCTGCTGTGTCTGTGTGGCAGCTTTTGAAAAGAAAATCTCCTCATCATTTCTGCC
>JAJHUR010089257.1:1545-29123 GCA_027495735.1 Lutjanus campechanus | reverse complement strand
GTTCTTCATAATTCAAAGGAACTCCCTTCACTACATGTCTGAGTTTTGAAGCCGACTCAAAATCTTAAATGTGTAATCTGCAATATTGTCCTAAAAATTTACTCATATACTCATGACCCTCTGGAAGAGTGTGGTGGTGACTCTTTGTAGTTCACCAGCCCAGTCAATCTGCCTGTTTCCTCATTACTTTGCTGTGACTGGGATGTTTTCACAACCCAAAACATCTGTATTTGATGAGACACAACAATAAACTATTTTTCTGGTGCATTTACAAACAGCTTGGACAAATCTTAGAATCCCAAGAATACTGTATTTAAACAAATGTCCACAGTGAACTGTGAACCTGATTTGTCATTATTTGGATGCTTGAAAATTAAAAATATTACATTATTAACCATTATTCACTTGCACTCTGATGAAAATTTTTGAAACACAATTTTTGGTGTTTCTAAAACTCAAATATTCAAGTTTATCTAAAGACAAAAAGTACATTATCTCAACAAAACATTATTAGTTAGTGGGACTAACTAATAAGATTATTAAGAGTTTGAGTTGGGCTTCAAACTCAAAAATCTATTGAACTAAGTTGCTTTTAAATTTTCACTGCACTCCAAGTACAAAAAAAAGTATAGCAAATACTTTTTCTTTATTTCTGTATATACTACAGCTGCCTTTACAAAGTACATGCTGTTGCATGCAGGATATATACAATTGGGACATACTACTTCCTCATAATATTGCACCTTGAACTTTGACCCTCTTGCTTATACACCTCGCACAAAGGATTGTAGGCCAGAGTGGACATCCTGATATTTTCTGGCACACTCCATTTGACATACTATGTATCTGGACATACTAAACCTTTTTCTAACATACTAAATAGTGTGATAGTTTGGGTGTGGAAACTCACAGTAAGAGTTTTCTCAGCTTTTTATTTTTTACAGTGTTCTTGTTTATCCTTGAATATTCTTTAATTATCTAAATCTTAGATTGGGTGTGCCATCATTGCGGGGATCCTCCACTTCTTCTTCCTGGCTTCCTTCTCCTGGATGTGTCTCGAGGGGGTCCAGCTGTACCTCATGCTCGTGGAGGTCTTTGAGAGCGAATACTCACGGAAAAAGTACTACTACGTCTCTGGTTACCTCTTCCCAGCCATCGTGGTCGGAGTTTCCGCAGCTATCGACTACGGGAGCTACGGGACTGACAAAGCGTAAGTACAGGCTTTCTGAAACACATCCTAGGAAATGCAGAGCCGACACGCTGGATGCTCCACTGTGTGGGCTTACCTGCTGTGTCTGTGTGGCAGCTTTTGAAAAGAAAATCTCCTCATCATTTCTGCCAGCGCCTTATGTGCCTCCCCGGAGACTACACCAAAAACATTTGAGCTCCTTTTGCCAGGGATGGACAGCTGTTCAATTTTTTATGTCATTTGAAAGTGGCTGACAGACTCAACACTGTGGTTTCAGGGGGGGCCGCAGCTACATTAAAGCCTTTCTGCTTAAAGACCCTCCTGTGACCTCTTGTTTGTAAATGCCCTCTTAAAGAGAGGAGCACTGTGTAGAAAAAGGCTTTTACGTAGATTAATGGCCATATCTCAGCTAAGACCCAGCTATCAAGAGGGGCTACGTGGGGTCTTCCCACTGTTTTGTACATCTGTATTAATGTTCAACCTGTGAAAGGAGCGTTTGAAAGCGCTCCAAGTTAAATATTGACTAGAAATTACACTGTCATCAGCCTAAGTAACCAAAAATTAATGTCTTTCCATTAATATTTGGCAGCAGAAGCATGAAGACAAGACTAAGTGTGCCTATGCAGTAAAAAAGCATGGAATTTGATTTTAGCTATTTCCAGGTCTGGATGAGTATGGGAAAATGAAAATGATTAATAATTCACTGTATTTTTTTTAAATTGGGAAGGCGTTGCCATACAAAACAACAATTAATACCAGTGTATTTAAATGGTTTAGTGGCACCAGAATGTGCCAGAGCCCACCAAATTCAGGCTTTTACACCCAAAATTTCTCTCCATGTGGCATGCCCCAAGACACCCCTAGCTGACTACTTTTTCCTGCTGGTTGGCTGCACCACATCGTTGCTGAAAGCCCTGTTTATTTTTATAACAGTGATTTAGTTAAGACAATTAAATAGATCTCTTCTGTGTTAGGAAACCAAACCTTTTATGGCTGTCTTTATCGTTGTTTCCATGGACACAGTTAATAACCAGGGTTGCACTTTTTTCAACAGTTTCGGCTTGTTCTTATCATTATTTAATATGTTAAGGGGAAATAAGTAGGCTATAAGTAGCATTAGTTAGTCTAATTTACTTTAGTACTTTAGGCAGAGATGTGTGACAGTGGAACGTCATCCAACCTCCTGCGTAGGACACAATGGCCACAATGGGTAAATGCTAGATTTCTGAGCAGTGGCTTGACAATCCCAAATATGAAGCCTGGATTCCCAATGGGAAAAGAAAGCTAGATGTTAACTATTGTCTACTGAACATTCTACTGAGCAGTCTGTAAAATTTGAGTGTGGAATTTTGAAATGGAAAATGTGCAGGAGCTGTGAAGACGCATCTTGTAACGTGCGCTGCCACCACCAAGCTGAAGTGTGCATCTCTTTTGTCGCAGGTGCTGGCTGAGTGTGGACAATCATTTCATATGGAGTTTTATAGGACCTGTCACCTTTATCATCATGGTAAGCTGTTTTATTTTCCTTTGAATACTGAGACTGACAGAGTGAGGAAGGGACTGAGAGGCTGAGATGAAAGACAGAGATAAAGGAAGAGAGATGGTTGAACTGAAGGAGAAGTCAGACGGATTTTTGCTCCTCAGTCTCCTCCTGTGATGACAGGTTAATTTTGCGCCAAAGACAGATTTGGAGGCATCCGACAATTCTCCCTGCCTCTCACTGCCTGACAAGGATCTGGATTTGATAGTGTACTTTAACCTCGCATTTACACAACTCCTGTGAAGTCTCACGTTACAGGCGTTGACTAATGGGCCTTCGAGTTACTCTATGCAGTGGAAACCGCCTTAAGTGATCACGGTTGGAGTGATCAACAGCTTATATGGATCAAAAAGCTTGGCACAGAATTGTTCCTATATAAATGCTACTTAAATAATTTGCTTATAGTGGTTTAGTTATATTACAGCCCTCATTAGCTATAGCAGAAGCTATTCTCCGTGGGGTCCACAAATACGTACCACTGTGACAATACATTACAATTTACATTATAACACAATGCTGCACAATACATCGGACAAAGACTATACAGAGACAGTTCCTGTTAATATAAAGTTCAATAAATATTATTCACTGACTTAATTTTTAGAAAGTATCCATCACTTCTCTGATTATAAGAATACTGCATTCATGCCCACATAACTTATCAATTAATGGAAACTTTAGTAACTCTAACAAAAAAGACCCCACATGGGCAAAATACATCAACACAATCAAACTCACATTTGTATTAACCAGCCTCCACCAACTGACCAGGAGTTAGTCAACCACAATCAAGTAGTGTGCTTACAGTGTTCATTTTGGGATTTATTTTTATACATGGCAAAGCATAGAAAACAATTTAAAACTATGGTAATTCTATTTTTTAATACTTTACTCCCGTGATATTTACGTGCTGAGAAAAATGTAATTTTCTCGCAATGAAATATAAAATTACAGTTACAATATGCAGTACTGTATTACAGTGTATTTGAATTATACACAGTACAGCAATTTGATTTGTACAGTAGTTTGAAAAGTGGTAGAAGTAGCTGTACTGTACAGTCAGCAGCAAAGCTGTCAATTTCATTACTTAACATTCATTTATTGTATGGATTTGTTAAATGCCTGATTCTGATTGGTCAATCACAGCATAAAATGGTCCGTTATTTCTGTGTAGCAGACCGTTGCTATGAAGAACAGACCTCTGCTATGAACGTTGTTCTGATCGCAGACTCTGGAGGAGTGATAAAATCATTTTAAAATCAATAGTATAATTTTTAAATTAATATTTTGTGTCTTATTATTGATTTTTTAAGCAAGTAGCTGCATAATAGAGTAATTAGATGGTAGATTGTAGATGGAGAAATGAAGAGAAAGAAAACAATTCAGTTTTATAATTATATAATTTGACCTGGGCAGATGTGATCACTATAAGAAGTTTTCACTGTACTTTTTATGATAAAGCAACAAAAAAAGATTAAAAACTGGCCTTGAACTGTCCATTTTGCAGCACATTCAATAAGATTTTATAGCTCCTTTTCTTCTCCTCTGCCTCAGCCTCATTCTGTGTATGTGAGTGAGTGTGTGTGTGTGTGTGTGTGTGTGTGTCTGCCTTTAGTAAATAGCAGATGACAGTGCAGAGGAGAAGAAGAAAAGCAAAGGCACCTCTCTGTTTGGTCAAGGACCGTCAGGGTGAAGGACATATAGCATATCGTAATGACATATGTCCCATTGAGGCATGCAATTATTTACTGGTCATGACATTATTATCTCCCGCTCCATCAGAGTGGCTCAGAAGAATGAGACCTTAGGGAGTCTTGCCTCTCTGTGCAAAAAAAGAAAAAAAAAAGAAATAGCAGGTGGTATTCCTCGGATATTTCCTCTCAGCCCACCACACCATGTATTGCTTTGCCCTCGTGCACACCGAGGGATGAGGAAGCTCTGCAAACTTGTCTTGCCGCTGTGCAGGGAGGACGGGTGGTATTTGTTCAGTACTGTGTTCATTATCCAGCATAATGGTCGGTACTGTATCTACAGATGCAGTGACCTCTGTTGAACATCAAACTGACACTGAAAATATACTGGAGAGAGGGGGCACCCGTGTCAAATTCCAGCCAGTCTCTGTGTGCACCACTGGCAGACCGCTAGGAGCTTTCAAAGTAAAGATATAGTACAGCTCTTTGTCTGTGTCCTAACAGAATAAATAAAAGACGAATGTGCTCACTGGACTGCATTTCACAGTTTTCTCAAAGAGAGACATTGCCACTCGGTGTAGCATTTAAAAATGGAGGAGGAAGTGCGCGGAGGGTCTGTGTCGGATTGAAATGTCTTGCAGTAAATGGTGAATCCCTGTTTCTCTTTTGTTTTCCATTGATTTTTTTTTCTCTTTTTTTTTGGCTCTGCACTCGCTTTGAATGTGTGAGCTTATAATTGAGGAAAAGCTAACGCTGTATTAAAACAAACATACATTTCTCCCTGTCTCAGCAAATGCTCTGTCAGCCACACAGGAATATGCTTCCTCTCCCTAAATTGGGCCCTCATTGTTTTCCAATCGTGCGTTGCTTCTATTATGATTTGCATGAAAAATGCGTTCTGCGGTGGAAATGATGATCAGGATCCCGGCGGTGATGACCGGAGAGATAGAATCATGACCCTGTGAGGAGCTAATGTATTGTAGCAGAGCTAATGTGTGACAGGAATGAGGTTTCGCAGCGCTGTGCTCATGGCATCGCACACTGGTCCTCTGATTTGGTGCAACAATTGACTCAAAAAAGACAAAGTACTGTGGAAAGGGGCATCTCAGGGGAGCGTGCAGGAGCAAGGTTTGTCTACACCATCCGTGACCCTGGTTTCTCTACAAATTGGCTTTGTCCTTGTCAATGAGGGAGAGAGAAAGGAGAAGAAAAGGCACATGAGCAAGAGAAAAAGGAGAGAAAACAGTGCTGCTTTGGCTCATGTCTGGATCCCCCACCCGCCACCCAAGCCATGTTTGTGCCAAGTAACATTGGTATTGACCTAGGGTGGTCATGCTTTTGTTTCCTCTCCTTCTTGTCTTGCTTTTCCTGTTTTTTTGTTTTTTTTTCGCTCCTGGCTGAAACAGGCCCTAAATACTGACAGAAAACAAAAGCCGGTGGAAGGCATTTAGATCCTTGTTCTCAGGCAGAGGTTGCCCTGTCTCTGGGCACAGGGGGGTATTAGCTCCATGAAAGGGGAACATGGAAGTAATGAGTGGTGGGGGGGAGCCATTAGTATGCTTGAGATAGCTTCAACACGAGGCCTTTTGGATCATGACACGTCGCAAGCAGTTCTTATCATCTGGACAGCTCCATCTGCACCTTTAATATTTTATCCCCAGCAGTTCATTTGGAGTTCAGTGTGTACACACACAGTCCACTTCAGAAAAAAGCTTTCTCCTTGGTCCCAGTGTGGCGAGCTGCTTCTGCATGGCTTGCAGTGATGATTCAGAGACAGAGAGACAGAGTGAAGGATAGAGGCAGGGCGGCTCGGCCCTAGCAAAAGGGGGGATCCCCCCAGGAAGGGCTGCGAAAGCATGTCGGTGGGGGTGGATACATGTGCCGTGCTGCTAGGTTACTTTAAAGTACTGTGTCCCTCTCCTCTGTCTCATTGGATCCATGTCACCACTCCAGGCTGTGTGAAAGGGTTTTTGAAAAAAAAAAAAAAAAAAGTCCTCACCCTCCTGTCCCCCTACCTCCTCCTCCCCTCCCCTTCCCTCCCCTCCCCCCACTGTCTGACTCATGCAGGCGGCTGATAGAAATAATGGCTGATAGCTGCGAAACAAAACATAGTTTCAGTGCCGTCTCTGATATAAAAGAAGGTTCACGATTCAGGATTTTTTTTTCTCTCTTTTACTGCCTCGGTTATTGTGAGCGGCTCCATGAGTTGATTGCATGTGGAGGAGTGATGTATTGATCACAGGCAGTCTTTTGATAGCAGCGTGCACCAGAACACGGAGAATTTCTGCTCAAGAGTGGATGGCCGTGGTCTGAGTCCAGCTCACAAAGGTCATTCGTTCATTTCATAGCGGCAATGCGTCTCCCCTTTGTGTCTTGCCTATGTTTGGGATCTGTAAAGGTAACATGATAACACTGAAAATGCACTGTTTATAAGGCTCACCTTGAAAAAAAGCTTTTTTTTATTCCAGATGCATCTTATTTTTCCTGTTACTCACATGCCAGCGATACAGTAGCTTACATTTATTTTCCTCCTGTATTTTTGCATTTCTCTGATCCTTTGATATGCGCTATTGGAGGCACACATTTCAATTTTGTTTTCTTAGATATTCCTTGACATTATTTATACATGCCCGGCTTGCAGTACAAACACAGTCTGGTTACTCTGCTGTGTGAGTGCATGTACATGCTGTGTCAGGGACTAGTTTGCCCCAGAATAAATGTTTTTGAAGTAAATTATTTGGAGCGGCTCCTTGCTGGCCCATCCAGCCTTTGTGTCTCTAAATCACAGTATTGATTTTTAAGGTACCGAATAAATGCGCTCAGAAACACAGCACATAGTATCCTTGTCTCAACCTGATATGTGCCACTGGCTCCCTTAAGATTTAATACATTAAAACAAGCAAGCAAACTCCCCCCCTCCTCCCCCTCTGCCTCTTTCCTCTTTCTCTCCCTCTTTTCATCTGTCCACACGCAAGAATCGAACAAAATATACCATGTTCCCTCAAGCCTTTTGGAGCTGGTTATACCTTATAATATTTCACTATGTGCATAAAATGATATGCAGTTGTTTTGTACAACAAGAGGGTCTCTTATTTCTCCTGCTACTTTTCATTCCCTTCTGACTTTGCCAGACTGCTGCTGTGTGGCTCTTTCTTTCTCTTTCTTTTTTTTCTACTGTGATGGATTTTAATGCATTTCCATGCTCTTATTGATATAGAATGACACTAAATTTGGCGCCAGTCGGCCCGTCTGAGCCCGGCTGGAACGATAGATGTTTATTGGATTAGTCTGTGGACATGCAGAGATCTGAAGGCTCTCCTCTTTTAATACTTATAGACAAATTAACAGTTTTTTTTCTCTCGCTCTGTCTGCTATATCTTGAGTCATACATCTTCATGTATTAACACTGCCATTACTCTGTTTTGACAGCTCAATCTCATCTTCCTGGTCATCACAATGTACAAAATGGTGAAGCACTCCACCACCCTGAAACCAGACTCTAGCCGACTGGAGAATATAAAGTAAGTAAAGGGTCATAATGCTGAACCCCCGCATTCTCTTGCTTATCAGCTATATAACACTGGTGCTATTCTGCCACTACCCCCAGGAAAACTAAGGCTCTTTTACTCATGAGGTAATGATTTTTATTTTATTTTTTTACTTAATAATGTTTCACGGGAAAATGCATTACCTCCCTCGTCTCCAAGCCCACTCTCAATACTGGACCAGGAAGTGACATTAGAATATACATATGCATATATACACTCATAAAGATTCATAGTGGTTTATATCATAGCACATTATAAAGCATTATAATGACTTATAAGGTCATGTATGACACTTACATTTTTTGGCAAGGATCATAGTGTGTTTCTCATCGCTGTAATACATTATGATCATTTTATAAGTATTATAATCACTGTTATAATACATTAGAATGTGATTATAATGCGTTATAAACATACTTACAATGTATTATACTGTGCTTACAGCAATGTAAAATTAGTTAAAATTAGAGTTATAAACCCTCAAAGATTCATAGTGCTTTATAACAATAATCACAACACATTATAAAGCATTTTATAATGACTTATAAGGCCAAGAATCATAATACTTAATAATATTTGGCAAGGATCATACTATATTGTAATTCCCATAGTTGTAATACATTATAGCATTAAACTGTGTTGTAATCACTGTTATAATGCAATTATAATGCATTATAACATTCTTAAACATTCTTATATGTTATACTGTACTTATAGCAATGTATAATTATACTTACAAGTGCTCATAAAGATTCCTAATGCTTTATAACAATAATAATACATTTTGAAGCAGTTTATAATGACTTATAAGGTCAAGTATCATAACATTTAATAATTGTTGGTCACTCACTGACATTTTTTGGCAAGAATAATTGTATAATAATATTATAATTCCCATAGCTATAACACATTATAACCATTTCATAATGTGTTATAATCACTCACAATCAAGCATGAATTATAATGTGGTTATGATGCATTATAAAATGATTGTAGTGTTTTCTGGTTGAAAACATCACACATTATAATGCAATGATATAGTATTAGTAATTGTCATGGATTATAATATATTAGCATTATAAAATGGTTATAAAGCATTACAATGATGAGAATTATAATACACAATGATCCTTGTCAAAAAAAATGTTAGTGAGCCACCAGCAATTATTAAGTATTATGAAACTTGACCATAAAATCATTATACAATGCTTTTGTAATGTGTTATGATTACACTTATAAAACATGAACATTTATGAATGCTTGTAAGTATATTATATGTTGCCGTAAGCATAGTATAACACGTTGTAAGTATGTCTGTAACTCATTTTAATGCGTTGTAGACACGAGCGTCATAAAAAGTTTTACCTTTTTTATTCAGTCAGGGTCTGAAACGATCCAGATCAAATGGAACATCTTTTATTATTTTGACTAGAGAGATTTCAAATGTTACACAGTTTTTCAATTAGACTTTTGGCAGGACTGTGCTGTCATGATGACTACACAGACTTCTTTGTGAGTCGTCTTTTTGTCCTCTGTTGTTTTGCTCCAAGCCACCAGCCGCAGAATTGCAGTGGCATGACACACATCACTCTCAGGCTGCGACTTAACTATGCGCTGTTAGCTCTGCTAGGGTGGGGTACAGTGTAACAGCTACCATGTGTGTTTGTTGCTGGAACATGTCAAAACCTTTTTTTATGGATCCCAGAAAAGAAGAAATTCCTTCCCAACACAACCGCCACCACCCGACCAACACCACCACCACCACCCCACCATCCCCCTCTAGTTCAGCCTCTGCATTTATGACGTGTTTCGCTTTGGGAAGGAAAGCCATGTTTTCTGAAGCACTAATTGTTTTGTTTTGGGGTTTTTTGCACTTCAGTGAAAACAATATTTATTGCTGTTTACTGCAGGCTGGATTTCAGGGCCTCTTCCATTTGGGATTGTATGGTTTTGTTGCTCACAGTAGCAACAGCCCCGTGTCAGTTTGCACCATTATTTTACGTATTTCAACTTCCACTTCCCTCTGTGTGGGAGCAGCAGCGTTGCTATTTTCATCCAGTGTTTGTTATTTTTCATTTTTCCTTAATGAATGTGTGCGACATTACAGCACTGTGGTCAAACTGCAATCAGGACGAACAGGCAGAAAAGGGCTTATTTAGACTTCTTGGTTTATTTGAGATAGACTACTCCCTTATCAAGGAAACCACAACAGAACACATTCACCAAACATGGTGGAACATGGTGAGATTGGTGCTGGAAATGTTAGAAATGATTCCTCCTAAGCTTGTTTATTCTGCAGAAATACATTGTGTATTAATAGCTGTTTCTTCGTGGTCTTTTTCTTTGTATTTTTTTTTTTTGTGCCAAAGTTTGGTCAGTGTCATTGCATGTTGCATGTGAAGGCAAAGTTAACGCACCCCCTCTCCTTTCTCTTCTGCTATCATTCTCCTCCGCTCTCTGTCCTGCCATCCACACCAGTAATTATCGCGTTTGTGACGGCTACTATAATACAGATTTGCCTGGGTAAGCTTTTTACTATACACCTCAGACAATTTTTTTTACCCACACAACACCACCCACGTATTGCAGTGGCATAAATGCAAATTCAACCACAGACAATGTGCTCTGACCAAATGCTTTTACACTGAATTTTTGTAATGGAATCATCAACAGCAAAAACATACTACTCTCAGTTCTTGTCAGACACTTAATTTTATTGCCTCTCGTGATTTCCCTTGGATCAAAGTTGACAATATCTTACTCAAATGCCGACTAACCCACGCTCTTATGCGCTCTGATCTAATTGTGTTTCTCTCTTCCTGCTTATCATGCTCTCTAGCTATGAAGATAATAAACGGTTTATCAAGTAAGGACATGTTGCCCAGAAGTCTCCTCTTCTTCTTCAGCTTGTAGTTGATTCTCTCTCCTCGTTTATTCTTTTCTTTTTCTTTCTTTCGTTCGCCGGTTCATCCTCTCCTGAACTGCAGCTTCAAAGCTACTCATCCACTGTCCTTGTGACTGTTCACTTTCACCATGTCCATCATCTTGAGATCCAGTGTTGTTGTTGTTGTCGTTGTGTGTTTGAGCGTTGAACTGTGACCGCTGCTGGTGTCTGAAGGCTCCACAGGACCTTCACACACAAGGCGACGGGGGGAATCTCCTGTTTTTCCTTGAACTCTTTCCACATCTGCTTAGTTCTCCAGCTCTGATAACAGACTCACTAGATAAATATTTACCATACGATATGATGTTTTTAGCTTATTTTTAAACATGCTGTGCTCCCTGGGTATGCTGTCCTATATGTTCTAACACATTAAAAGTTATTTACAGAAAACCAGATCAAGGCCTTGCTTCTTTCTTGCCCGTTTGACGGCAGGAACTCCATTCGAGTTTGGGCTGAGTGTTAGGGATGCACGATAAATATCAGAGTCAATAAATTATGAGGGGATAGTGGCCTATCACAGCTATATTAGTCTATACTGGTATCAGGGTAAATATCAGCCATGATAACATTTGCACTGCACAATGTGATACAAAAATCAAATTGATTCGATTAGTGGGAATGGTAATTTTTGTATCAAAACTTTCATTTCCACTTTAAGAGAGACGATTAAAATTGTGTCGCTGTGATATTTGTTGGGGTTTGCATAAAATAAACATGTTTTCTTACCTCTGGAGAGGAAGATTTTTAGGACAGAACATCTCTGCTGCACTGCAGCACGTCATTACAATGATGTTTTGTCACACATTTTTCCTTTATCAAAAAATTGCAGGGGTCTGCGATTTGGATGTTGCACTTGGCTATATTGCGACTTCGATAATATTGCAATTACTTGTGCAGCCCTAGATAATATCTGATTTGACAGATTATCTGACAGCATTTAATTCAAATTCTTTGGCAAAATGCTCAGTAAAATCCAAAAAAATGAACATTTCAAAGAGTCAGAACTGTGCTTTGTTTTTGTTGTAACAGTGATGTCAGTCAGATTTGGTTCGGTCAGAGCTATGAAATATTAAATCATCCATCTTTGCTCAGTAGACCTCAGCCTTTCTTATCCTCAGGTCTGCATAAACTACAGCAGCCTTATTCAGTTGGCAGCCCGTGAGTCAAATCCACCCTTTTAACAACCCCTTTGATCATTTATAAAAATGGAAAAATAGACAGTATTGTGATTTGATTTAAATAACCTGCTAATTTTCTAAGTTTATGGGTGTTTAAATTGTTTATGAGATGGTAATCATTTTATTGGAAGGCTATTAGCCCATTCATTGGTTATGCCTGTTGTTAAGACAGAGACACTTATTATTTTAAAAAGTTTTAATTCCAGCTCTTTAAGCAGAGGGAATTTAGGAGAGTCAAACTGAATGAAATAAGAAAACAAAAAGCTGCTTCTAATCTAGAATTACAGAGGTTGGTTGTTCTTTCCCGAGGATTTTTACATAATGTGTCTTTTCAAATTACAAATAAAGTGGAGAAAAAGATAAAAAAGACGCATGTTTTAGCAGGTAATTATCTGTTATCAGCTGAAGGAAATCCATATCGTGCATCCCTACTGAATGTGTGTGTGTGGATGGAGGGGTGGGGAAAGGGGTTGTGAGGATGGCGTAAGTGTCGTTTGTCATTTTATTGTTTCCCTCTCACCTTCTTTACAGCTTTTTTCCTAGTTTTTCATAGTTTTGGTGATTGCAACTCCCTCTCATCATCCTTTCAAATCACTGAATTCCTCTCATGCAGGATTTCTCCTCTTCTTGTGTTTGTTTTTTGTCCTTGTCTTTCAGATCCTGGGTCATGGGTGCCTTCGCTTTGCTGTGTCTGTTGGGTCTCACGTGGTCCTTTGGCCTCTTCTTCATCAACGAGGCCTCGATCGTCATGGCGTACCTCTTCACCATATTCAACACCTTCCAAGGAATGTTTATCTTCATCTTCCATTGTCTCCTCCAGAAAAAAGTAAGTTTCTGAGCCCTCAAAGACAGCCATTCTTCTTTCAAGGTGAAACTCTCCTGAATTTGAATGGACCTTTGCACCTGCATGAGGAATTCACAGAGCACCCCACGCTGATATAAAGAACAAACACTGCCTGCTTCAAGATCTCAGCTAAGTCATATGTAAAGTCCACAATGTATGTAAACACTTGGCTGTTTGCTCACGCAGGTCCGCAAAGAGTACAGCAAGTGCTTCCGCCACACGTACTGCTGCGGAGGGCTGCCGACCGAGAGCTCACACGGCTCTGCAAAGACTTCCACCACACGGACCAGCGCTCGCTACTCCTCTGGTACACAGGTAGACCAGCAGCTTCATACAGTAAAAACATACAAGAACACACACTCATTGTATGGCTCATTTGCATTGTTATGAACCCCCAAAGTTTAAACAATTGCTCATGAGAGTGTACTTTCATCATGAGCATGTACTGTAGGTATGGCACCAAAAAAAATGCACATCATGCATTTTAGTTTCAGAGGTAGATCAAGAGACACAAACATTATGGCACATTTTACAAGCAGCATCTGCTGTACTGCATGAGTACCTTTCTTCTGTTCTGCCCCCTTTAGCACTTGCTTTTATCTTTTTTCTCACTAACGTCATGTGCATGGGAAATAGTACTGCGCTGTTTAAAGAGCATTGCAAGCACATTTTACTATGGGGAAAGCAGCTGAAATTGCAAACAAAAAAAGACATTTGCTTTATCCCTTTCTTATTAAAGGCTAATAGGTGTTATTAGACAATACTTCCAGATGTACTGTGCTTATAGACAAACACCCCTATCATACTTAAACCTCCAGCCTCAGTCAAGGTACTCGTGACTGGAGCTTAAGTCGTTCAAAAGTTAACTGAAGGGGATGGTTTGGATTATTTGAAGTGGGGTTGTATGAGGTACCTGTCGATAGTTAGTGTATCACCCACAGTTGATGTTGGTCGACATGCCCCAATTTGGGGAATCAGCAGGAGTACCAGTGTAGGAAGCTAAGCATTGAATTGCTGTGGACAGGATCAGCAGCAAAAAAAATCTATATTAGTTGAAATGTACGCTACATTTAGAATATTTCCGCTGCTTGACCATGCAGATGAGACAGTATTTTCCAATGGGAAACCGCTGTTATGTACAGGGTCTCAAATTAAACTGTCTTAAAATATCTTCAATACAATGTTGATTTGTAAGGTTAATGTTTCATGAACTTCCATCTCACCTTTAAATGTGTTTTTGAGAAAAAGTTGTATTGATCATGTTTTAACAATTACAAAATGAAACCAATAACCACTAATGCAAACTATGCAGCCTGGTCAGAATGTATGAGAGTGTGGAAGGTGTGGAAGGAAAATTTAATATATATTTAATATATTAATATTTAAAATATTAATTAATTAATAAGAGATTAATTAACATACTTTTTTGCCAATATGGATGTGAAACAGGTCTTAAATTGTGTTGAAAAGGTCTTAAAAAGTTGTTGTTGAAACCTGCAGAAACGCTGTTTGCAGCTTAATATCACTCTCTCAAAAGCCACCAGACTTCTTTAGGAAAAACACCAATTTTACCTCACAGAAAGAGTTGCTGGCCCAGCGCTGCCTCAATCGGTTAAATTGTTTGTGTTACTGTGTGACTTTGGTGAATCTGAACACATTTTTTAAGACACCAAGTCACACAACAACACTAACTAATTGAAGCAGTGATAGACGAGTCACTCCCAAGTTCTGCAAGGTGAAATTACTGTTTTTGCCTGTGGAGTTTGGTTGGTTTGGAGAGAGCGATATTTGGCTTACAAAATGGTTGTTTTCCATCGGAAAAGTATGATAGCAAAGGTAAAGTGGTGAAAACATTCTAAATATAGTTTTTTTAGGTGGTGAAAAAAGTTTTCGCCACCTATATTGCTTAGCGTCTGTGGCTGGTATTCCTCTCTGCTCCTCGTAGGTGCGCGGACCACCATCTACTGTAGGTAAAACACTGACTATGGATAAGTACCCCAGACAACCCCACTTCAAATGATCAAAACTATCCCGTTAAATAAAATTAATTTGGACCATTAGCGCTGCCTTTGCCTCACTGCAGCAATAGCAGGCTCATGAGGAGTGATAAAGACAGTATGTACATAGAAAATAAATAATGAAAGTTGATCTGAAACGTGAGCGGGCTTGTTAAAAGTCCTAATGACTGTCCCTTGTTGACCTGACAGAGTCGTATCAGGAGAATGTGGAATGACACCGTAAGAAAGCAATCTGAGTCCTCCTTTATCTCAGGTGACATCAACAGCACCTCCACCCTTAACCAAGGTCAGTTCACACCTCATTTCTCTCCACATGCACACCTATGCACACATTTCATCATCCAGCTAAAAATACTTCCTTCAAGTTACAAATGATCCCACACCGCCATCGAGGATCCCACTCTGGTAATCGTAATAAATGCCTTCAGCTTGAAAAGACAGAGCAGAACGGTGGAAAAAAAAAAAGATCTAGGCCTTTAGTCTAGTCTTTCTGTTCTGCCAGCAAAGGATTACAAAAATCCGTCCTCAAATACTGTGCACTGTCATTCTGGCCGGTAACGTCACTCTCAAATTGGGGCAAGGCTAGAAGAACGTTTTTTTATTTAAGTGCTGCCCATCCAAAGTTCATACCCAGACTCAGGGGAAACACAGACAAAACTAAAAACATGAGAGGGTAAAAAAAAAAGAAAAAAAGTTTTATTTCAGGACAATCTTAACACGCAGAGAGAGGCCATTTGTTGCCTGGCATATAAGGTGACCTCTGTTACTTTACAGGGGGATTTATGAGGGAGCGAGGAAAAAAAACCTGTCATTTATTATTTAGCTTGAGCACAAATATGATGATGAGAAGATGATGTTCAACTCTGGCTGACCCGGAGTGCTTAGTGTGTTGTTAGGCTTTCTGCTGCCTCTGAAATGGCTTTCCAAGCATGCAAGGGAAAAGAGGGTTTACACCGAGCTAGTTTAGCTTCACTCCCTCCTCTGACTCCTTTCGCTGCCGCTCTCTGCTACTCTTTCTTTTTTGGCTGTCAATTCCCACAAGGTAAAGCATTACACCCAGAGCTTTGAAGCACATTTTGACTCCCTGATACATCAGCAACAATATAGAGGCAGGGACTATTTTTTTCCCTGCACCGTTTCCTGGAGATGTTAATGTAAAGGTTGGATATTGATCACTCCGGGGTGTAGTAGCCTAGTTACCCCGTAGAGTCACTGCACTAAAGGAGGGCTCTATCTCCTGGAAGCACTTCCCTGTCATTAAAAACATCCCTGGAGACTTCCCAACATGACAGATGGCATTTAACACAGGTGATAAATGGCAGCAGAAATACCTCAGATCCTTAAAACGCACCACAAGCTGCGGTAAAAAGGAAACTGAAAGAAAGGAAATGGCCAAATTTGAGTCTAAATAAAGATTTTGATATGAAAACTTGGAAGGATTATACTCTTTGTCTTAAGGGAGATTTTATATTTGGACCTGGATCAAACAGTGAAATCTTTTCCCAATCACAAAGATGCAGGGTGCTATTTTTGAAAAATTATATCTGTGTAAAATAATAAGTAAATATGAGTTATGGAGTGACAGGATGCAATAATGAGCTCAGTGGCTTGAAAATTGGCTTATAAATGAATGGGTTATGAATGATCTGCAACACACATAACAAATTAATTAAAGCTGTTGATTGTGAGGAAGGCCTGCACAAGTTAGGGTTCAACAATAAGGATTGCCAACTTGCCTAGGGCAAGTAAAATGCCATGTCGGCCTGGTAAATGTAGCAACTCACTTGACTGATACCTTGTGTGATAAAAAAAAAAAGAAGAATTTAACTATTAAACTATAGCATAATCAATTGATTGTTATATTAATGTCTCATGCAAAAATGCTGCTTTTTCTGTTAATTATCATATTAAACTGAATATCTTTGGGCTTTGTAATGACAAAAATCATTTAAAGACATCGCCTGGAACTTTGGGAAACTGAGATGGACATTTTTCACTATTTTCTTACACTTTAGAAAAGTAGCAGCCCTAGTTTAAAGCTGCTACAAGAAACTACTACAAGTAGTAGTATTTTCTCCACCATAACCACAAAATATAATCAGTCAAAAATAAAAAATTTTAAATAAAAAAAAACCCTCTTCCTTTTAACGTTAACATGCTACTTTCTTTGCCTGAGAAAATGTTAACACGGGCTCGTTTCACAGATGGTAGACATGAAGAATAACTATATAGAAATAGCCAGTCTTGTCGTGGATGATCTCATTTCCTTATGTAGGTCATTCAGACACATCAATATTAAATTGAGACGGTTTCAAAACTAGTTAAAAACTCAATATAGTAGCTTTAAACATGTCAATTAATTATAGTCTGTGTTGTTTTTTATTTGATAACCACTAATAAATTAAACTGTTTATACAGGGGCAAGTAAAAATTGACTTTGGACAAGTAGATTTCTGACCCACTTGTCTGACTGGCCAAATGAAAAATAAACCCATAAACGCTGAACCCTGCAAGTTGCATATTTTTTGGGACGTGCACTCGCTGGTTTCTCTCCTCTCAAACTTAACTCTGCATCTTCAACTTCAAAATAAACACCCTACTTTCATATCTTGGCAGACAGCCTGGATGACACCACACTCCTCAACAGACACACATGCTTGACACACTTGTCCTTAATTTCTTTTCTCCATGCAACTTTCAGTCACTGTCAGCTGACCTACTGCACCAATCTTATCTGCTCCTCTTCTGTCTTGCCACTCCAGGAATGACCGGGAATTATCTACTAACAAATCCTCTTCTTCGACCACAAGGCACTAACAACCCTTATAACACCTTACTGGCTGAGACAGTCGTATGTAACACCCCCACGGCTCCAGTGTTTAACTCGCCAGGTGTGCATACTTAATACTTTCACCTGCATTCAGGCTTTTCTTCTCTTTTCTTCTCTCTCTTTCTCTCGCTCTTTGTCTCTCTAGTTGAGTATATAGCAGGCAGAATGAAAAGCAGGATGTTCTGCAGTATCGCCTTTCCTTCTCAATCATTGTCCCCCAAATACTTGATACAGTACATATTGTGTGTGTTTGTGTGTGTGTGTGTGTTCACACATAGACATTATACATTATGTGTGTGCGTGTGTCTGTGTGTGAGAACACACACATGTTTTCATGTAGGACGGAGATGTTTGTGGTTCGGCTCTCTGTTCTCACATTTCTCTTATCCAAACTCCAACCGGGACACAATGATTAAGATGGGAAAGAGATACTACATACTCTGCCCAATGATAATGTAAACAGTGGTGTAGAGCTGAAGCTGTAGTATAAACTGCATGCTTATTAAGATTTATGCTCCTGAATTTATCAGGTGATTTGTTATTTTTTGTGTATTTTAGAGGGAGCTTTCCCCTTAAAACGTATTCAGCTGCAAGCAAAATCAGTTGCACTTTATTTTACAGTACATTAATAAGTTCTAACAAACCACACACTGTAACAAATTAGAAAAAAATAGAAATTATGTGTTAGACTTTCTTAGAGGATAATTACAGACACTTAGAAACAGAATTGTAATGTAAACTAAAATCTAATATTTCCCACTGTCATTATTATTATCATTATTAGACTTTATGAGAGAGTAAATTAGGTTGCAACATAACTGTACTGTAAACTAAAGTGTATATTTTCCCGCTGTTAGACCCTTATTAGATTTTATTAGAGGGTAAATTAGGGGCACATTATAACAAAACGTTACAGTAAACTAAAATGTATTTTTTCCCACTGTTAGACTGTTATTAGACTTTTTTAGAGGGTAATTTGGGACACGTTACAACAACTGTACTGTAAACTAATGTGAAATGTATCCCTAATTGCCCTCTAATTAATAAAGAACATATTATTTCTAGTTTTTGTCTAATACAAAGCACGGCTTGTAACGTCTTTTTAATGTACTGTAAAATAAAGTGCAACCGCAAAATCACTGTTGCTTAACACAGATCTACTTAATGCAACATTTGCATTACGTTGTCTATGTATAGACATATTTGGTAAAAGCTGATACCCATAAGAACTTAGGAACTTAAAGAAAATCACTATATCTCAATTGCACATGGCTTTTAAGCATATCTCACACTGTTTAGACTGTGCTGCAATTATGTGTGCTATCTATTTTGAAACTGAAATGGCATCTTTTGTGATGTTTTGTGCTTCTCCCCTGTGCTTCCCTCTAGTGACCTACAGAGAGACAAGTATGGGAGTAAAACTTAACTTTGCCTATCAAATGTAAATTTTTTTCAGCATGCTTATTAAAAAACAACCAAAACCCTGGCACAATCACTGGTTTACTTTAGGCCATTAACACACACTCAGTGAGCAAGTGGTTCACAAAATTATCCACCCCAAATTCTACTCCAATCTGAAAAAGAAATAAAAGATTTCTCACGCCATTTGAAGTAATCTTGCGGATCTGACAGCTTTATCGCAAATGCCCATTACTCTGCTTCTCTCTCTTCTGCTTAATTTGTGATTTTAACCGACCAAAAATGTGTTGCTTTTTTATCTGGCAGAAAGGAACATTTATCAGAGAGGTTTCTTTTTTCTGTTTTTCTTTCTTTTTTTCTTTTCTTTTCCTCCCAAAGTGTCTGTCCTTCTGTGGCATTCGGCAGTCTCAGTGTCCAGTAGTATTCCCCTCACACCTTTCCAGACAACACCTGTCTGGACACTAAATTGCCTCCTAGCAGGCATAAACACATGGATGTCATGGTAGCAGCTGTTTGATTTTACCTTATTCTCTCTTTTTATAACCTTCTTGTCATTTCCCCCTAATTTCCAGAAACTGCACTTTGAACCTGCCTCCAAAAATCCCAATGACCCCCCCGTTTTTTTTTTGGCAAAGACAAACGTTGCTGTAAACTATCCCATTAGTCTTTATCTTAATTTTTTACATCTGTTGTTCTACGAGGAGGCACATTTTTCTGTTATCTCCTCTCTCAATCATGGCATAACTAATATTTATCCTTTTCGCTGCCGTTCTCCATGACCTCCATGCTTTGAGAAATTCCTAACATGACTGCGTCTGACCTCTGCAGCGGCTGTGTTATTCTTGAGCTGTTCTGCTAGTGACCGGGGTCTCGCTGGGAACTGTCACTGTGACGGATGCCAAGTGCTGGGCTGCGGGCAAGCTCTGACCTTTGCCAGCTTTGGGTACACAAGCTGCCCATTAATGGACAGAAAGTGTACCAATACAAACAAAAAAATAACAAAAGAATCTACAAAAATGTAGCTGTTGGCATTTAATTCCTTAAAGTAAAAGCTATTTAATGCTTGTTTGTTTCATTTGCTGAACCCTTGCTCTTGCTAAGTTGCAGTTAAGACTTTTACTTTACGTTTTTGTTGTTCTTTTGAGTGATTCTTCTTCATGTTACAATAAATCATTTTACTTTCTTTTGTACATCAGCTGCTCTTAGACCAGATAGCCTGAGCAGACAGACATGATGTGAGTTGTCCAAAGTGAGTCTTTTCACCTGCTGTGTGTGGTGATGGTGGAGTGCTGCTTGTGGGCTCCCCTTGTAGTGAGAACAAAGATGGCTGTCCCATGTTGATACATGACTACTTTCCCTTTTCTGTCTATGTCATCTTTTCCCATCTCTGTCCTTTTCTTTCCCTTTGGCACATCCAACCTATTTAGTTGCTAGAAAACCTGTAAGTGTTGTAGCTTTGCCCGTTTGTGGCTTCATACTTGTGGACATCTACTTTTTGCCCGGTGTGTTGTGATGGTGATTACTGTTTCAGTTTGTTTTTTTAATGTTGTTTGGGATCTTTTTCATTGCTTTGTCACGTTTGTGGCAGACTAAAAATGCACAATGCTCTGCTTATTATGAAACAATTTTCAAAAGGGAAAGTCAAAATGTATATATGAGAAAGTAAAATGATTTCTCATTGCAAATAATGCATGCTGTATGTATGCTGTAAGGATTGTGCCTAACTAACAGATTTACGGCATGGCTTAATTTGACTCGAGTCTTCTATGTGAAACTGCATCCTAAACAGCATTAAACCTTCTTTATTTGATAGTTATCGGTGTTGACTAATGCAAAATCCCCTCACATGTTCCTCTCTTTGCAGGGCACTCACTGAACAATGCGGTGAGGGATACAAGTGCAATGGATACTCTACCGCTAAATGGTAATTTTAACAATAGCTACTCACTCCGCAATGGGGACTTTGGCGACAGTGTGCAGGTAGTAGACTGCGGCCTCAGTCTGGACGATGCTGCCTTCGAGAAAATGATCATCTCCGAGTTAGTACACAACAACCTGCGTGCCTGTAACAAAAGCCACCAACAGCAACAGCAGCAGCACCCCAGTTTACACCACCCGCCCCACCACCAGCAGCCCCCGCAGTACCACCATCACCACCACACGGAGCGGGCTCCGCCGAAGGTGACGGTGGTAGGCGGCAGCAGCAGCGAAGACGACGCCATCGTCGCCGACGCTTCGTCTTTGGTGCATGTGGGTGACACAGTGGGCCTCGAGCTGCACCATCAGCAGGAGCTGGAGGCGCCGCTCATCCCCCAGCGGACTCACTCGCTTCTGTATGCACCCCAGAAGAAGGTGAGGACGGATGGGGGAGTTGAAACGTTTGTCAGCGAGCTGACACCCACCAACCCCGACGACAGTCTGCAGTCCCCAAACAGAGACTCCTTGTACACTAGTATGCCTAATCTGAGGGACTCTCCTTATCCCGAGAGCAGCCCCGAGGTGGTGGAGGACCTGTCCCCCTCCAAGAGGAGTGAGAATGAGGACGTTTACTACAAGAGCATGCCTAATTTAGGGGCTGGTCACCAGCTCCAAGCCTATTACCAGATAGGCCGAGGGAGCAGCGATGGTTACATTATTCCCATCACCACAGAGGGCTGCATCCCTGAGGGCGATGTACGGGAAGGACAGATGCAGTTAGTGACAAGCCTTTAAATGTATTTAAATCATCCCCAAACCTCTTCCTGACCTTCTGCAGCCCTGACCTCCTGGAGGACACACTAGTGAAGGGAAGGGAAGTGTTTGTTTTATTTTTGAACAGAGCCTAGATGCCCCGTCATATACACATTTACAAACCCTCCTCCTCCCCCTCCTCCCCCTCCTCCTCCTCCTCCTCCTCCTCCTCCTCCTCCTCCTCCTCCAGCTGCATTGCCATCTCCTCCTACCCAAACATGCCACTCTTCTTACCCTCCCTACCTGCAGACCAACAGACTTGGTGCACAGCGACGGCAGTGCAGAGTTTCAGTGAGACTGTACATAAAATGCAGAGTCGAATTTCAATTTTAAGAGACAAGCCAACTATGTATTTAAATGTGCTGCTGCTGTTGAATAATTGAGAAAATTTAAGGTACGAAAATTTTAAAAAAGACAAAAAAAACAAAAAAACATTACTGGCTACATCAGATCAGCAATTTCCCGGTCAAAAGGTTGTACATACACTCCCCAACATCCTCGTTGAAGCCTGTTTTTTTTTTTTATTGTAAACGAAACGACACCCCTGGACCAGGACGTGGACTCTGTTTGTAAAATGTTCCTGATCAGACTGTTAGAAAAGGAATATAAGGTCCTGGCTGCCCAGAGTCTCCATCACCATGAAGTTTGGATTGTATAACCACTAGCAATCAAGCCCCTGGCCTTATATTTTCTCAACTGTACATTGAACTGTTGTCAAGGAAAATGGCTCAAATATATATTTTGTTGTATTGCTAGTGTAAAATAAAAAATCATGGGAAAAACGTAAATATGAAGAAACCTTTTAATTGCAAAATTTAACGTTTGAGAGACTATTGTGTAGAAGTTGCACATATGTTATACAGTGTGTTTATGGTTCCAACACTTCATTCATGGTAGTACGTTTGAACGTATAAAGGCTTATGAAAAGAAAGGAGGATTCAACAAATTACAAAGATGCATTATCACTTTTTTCCACTTGTGAACAGTGTTTTTTGCTTATTGAGTTTCATTGATATCGCCCTTTGAAATATATGATTTTGCCAAAGCATCATTACTTTAGTAGAATGGGAATGCAAAAACCCAGTTAAAGTGATTTATGCATTGCACAGTTTTTTTGTGTAATTCTGAATGAAATAGATCTTTTTAACAGTCATGGCAGAGCGACGGGGCGAGCGCAAATGAAAGCGACTTTTGACAATAAAGTTCCTATCATAAATGTAGTTCTTCCGCCTGGGTTTGGACATTTTATTTATTGAAATCTTTCCAAAAAATAAATGGGAAATGTGTGAATATTTTCCAGCACTGGTATACATGCTGTACTGTAGCTCATGTTTTCTATGTAAACATGTTACCAAGGGGCTCATCACTTAAGACTGATGTAAAGTTCAACACTTGTTTAACAAATAAAATAAATGTGAGATTTTTTGTCAAATGCCAGTTGCTTTTTAATGGTTTGTGTTTTTGGTACTATTTGAGAAAAACAGGTTGAATTATTTTGCTATATGGACAAAATACACTTTTGACTCAGGTTATAAGTAAGTCCCGAGCACCTTGAAAGGTAAATTGGTGAATTTGTTTTCTGGGGGATTTATTTGCTTTTTGTTCTGCTTTTTTTCTTCCATCGCTGCAGAGTAGAGAGAACTCATTTCACCGTATGTGTTAGAGAAGCCAAATCTTTCCATGTGATTCAAAGATGAGAAACTCAGGTAGGAAAATTGCATTGTAAATGTTCCTCTGTGTGGTTGTAACACTAATAAAGGTTCGAAAATGACACTGGTTCACAGCATTGTCCACTTAGTATATTATTGAATGAGCACTATAGTCCTGGCACCATTAAAAAGCCCTGCACTACAGAAATCTGGTAAGATGTTGGCTGTAATGCCGTGTGGGAGTGGAAACGCATCCACGGACCTAACAAGGGGTCAATGTTACACTTGGCTGCGGTTGTAGAAATGTATTACACATAATATGTCCAAGTATGACACATATTTGCTCTAATTAATGTCTGCTGCTGCTGCTGAAGCCCACAGTCAGTTCTTGTACGGTTTATGCCTCAGGTAATGCTAATTTACGAAGCATTTTAATATAACACCAGTTGAGGCAGAGTGACAGCTCTCAGCAGGGTAGCTGGAAATTGCACTGTTTACCATTTGGCATTGAAGGAAATGACTCAGAACTTAGCAAAAATGCACTTTATGTCAGAGCCGGTGCACATAATGCTGTGTGGGCTGCGTGTTGTTTTGACTTTTTCCACAATTATGTGACATTTTGTGCAATTATCTGAGGCTACAAATTGTCATAGAAGAATTATGTTCATTTTTTTGTGATCTCTTGTACAGACCCCTTAAATGTCAGTTAGGAATCAAGTGTTGAGGTGATTGTTGACTGTTGAAAATGGCAGACATAATGACGTGCATAATAATGAGAGGGAAAAAAATTATATTGATTTCTATCTGGCACCGTACACCATGCACCACCGTTTTATCTATGTATGAGAGCCCAAAAGTTTGAATGTGCAATGATTTTTTTTAAGAGTCCCTTTTTAAAAAAAGACAAATTATCAACACCACAAACTAGAAATACTAGTAAAACTTTCTATGAAGGTCATATCTCTAATGCATTATGAGCACATTCATAAGACATAATGCATTTCTAAAACTTTAAAAGCTTATAAGTTTATGAAGTATTTGTATTATTGAGTAGTGGACATAATGTATGATAAATTCAGCATTTATAATGTTTATATAACTCCAATGTTTTATAGGTGACCACAGTGTTTGAAAGTAAAGATGCACCGATTGCAATTTTCTTGGCTGATTCAGATTTCCCATTTTTTAATGGGTCTGACCTGCTGATTCCGATTTTCAGTCTTTTTAAGAATTATAATTGACAGAATACACAAACATTTTTGTAACTTTTATTGAATATTAAATTAAACTGAATGTTCATGATAAAACAATTACTATAACTTTTACATTTTCTCCAAAAGTGCTCCAGGTTACAGCCAAGCCTTCTTGTGATATTATATTAAGATTATGTATGATTATGTTATGAGTGTAGCACGATCTTGCAAGATCTCGTAGGAAACGTGATTTCACGTAATCTCTTAGCCGGAAACTGACGCGGTGCAAACGGTTTGCTGCAGTAAATTTGCAGTGAGAAAAACAGAAGAAGTTAAACGAGTCTGAATGTGAAAAGGTTTTAGAAGACTCATCAGCACAGGTTGTTTATTCTTCAGCCAGAACTGGAGGTGAGATTTTAACTGTCAGTCTGTGAACAGCAGGCTGCTTCTGGCTAACATTAGCTTGAAGAGCCAGAAAGTTTGTCGCAGTTCTGTGACACCGTCAGCCTCTCAGCTGCTCCTTCTCTTTGAAGACTTCTTCTCTTTATCCTGGTCTTAACGCTCACGCCAACTTCATACAAGCTCCTGTGTGAGTGTGTGGCTGTGATGCGCGGAGCATGTGTGAATATGACTGGTGTTGTATCCCTTCTGGTTTTCAATTTACCTGGTTACCGTCAGTGTGTGTGTTTGTGTTGTGCGCTGTGCTGCGTTTGATCACACCAGAGCAAAAGTACATCTCCAAGTGCGGCCTCTTGCACCAGGAGCCGCTCAAACTCACACATCATTCTGTGTTAAATCTGTACTGATTAACTACGTCAGCGTCCAGGTAAAAATTTTGTTTTGGTTGATCTGAAACAACTGGTTCCCCTTGATTTATCTTAGAAAATATTACATTACATTACATTACATTACACTACATTACACCAGAGCATACAGTCAGGATTCACGGAATAACTGCAACATGGAGCCTTGGGAGGAGAAGAAGATAACTGGTAAGATTCTACAACACAGTAGTGAACACATAGCCTTGGTGATTTACAGTCATTCTCCTACCATTATTTGCCATTAAGTGCTTGTCAGTATCGTATTTAGTCCAAATTACCAATGACATATTTCTTTCTCTGTTTCCAAACATCCTACAACAGTGAATCAACAGACAACACTGAAGCAGTGTTACTTGTGAACGAAAGAAGAAAAAAAACAAGCACCAAACACATCACATTACAACATATACATAGAACATTCTTTGTCATGATGACAGGGGCTGTAATGTAGTGTGGTCTCTATGGCTGCAGCATTAAGAAAGCACCATCAAATAACACGTTCCAGACTGATTTCCCTTGATTTCCTAAGATAAATCAAAGGGAGCCAGTTGTTTTATATCAGCCAAAACAGAATGTTACCTGGATGCTGATGTAGTTAATCAGTACAGGTTTAAAACAGAGTGATGTGGGAGCTCGGGTGGCTCCTGGTGCAGGTCGCTGCACTAGGAGACATTATTACTTTTGCTCTGGTGAGATTGAACCCAGCACAGCGCGATCTTGCAAATATTATATTTTCTTAAAATGGTGTTTTCATAGCTGTCTGTAATGTAGCGCTTGCTTATACAATCATTTTTGCCGCAGTAGATATGAGATGCGACTTGAAAATCACCAGTAAATATGTTTGTGAATGTGTGACGAATCCGGTGACAGGAGCACACACAGCTGCTGAACACAACACACACACACACACACTGATGGTAACCAGTTAAATTGAAAACCAGAAGGGCTACAACACTGGTACAGAATCAGATATATGATGCTGACCAGCCGGTCACACTGAAAACCCTCTGCCCGTTCGGGTCTCTGGTCGGATGATCAGTGCATTCAAAAATGTGAGGTGTTGAATCTGAGTCCTCAGTTACATGGCATATTATAACTACCATAACTTTAGTCAGTTATAATGACACATAAAGATCTGCTCTAACGTATCATAAGAGATTATAAAATCAAAGTTTCTGAAATGGAATAATGTCTTATAAACATCAATAATACTTTGTAGCGTGACTTTGTGAGCTTCAAGTACAGTGACAGCACTGTATAATGTTATTAGCAATTGTATCATTATTTCATTATTATAATTATCATTATTATTATTTTGTTATTCAGCATTGTTCCATTTCAGAATCTTAGAATTTATAATCTGTTAAGAAGTGTTACAGCAGTTCTCCATGTGTCTTTATAACAGGTTTATGGTAGTTCTAATGTGCATCTTTCAAACACTGTTAACACTTTGTCATTATAGATGCTGAACTTACTAACACATTATGTCCACTGCTTAAAGTACCTTAAATACCTTGTTATAAGCTGCCATGCGTGATTATCAACACTTACAAAGAGTTTTTTCTAAGCCGTATAAATGCATTATAATATCTTATGAGTGTGCTTATAGACGTGACCTTCATAGAAAGTGTACCATCATTCAAAATTTATTATAATATTTATTTATTTTTTTAAGGATAAAAACAAACAAAAACTCCAACTTTTGGACAAGGTCATACAATTGCTAATGACATTATACAGTGCTGTCACTTAACTTATACCTGACAAAGTAATGCTATAGCATATTATTGATGTTTATAAGACATTATTCCATTTCAGGAACTTAAAAATTCTCTGTTGCTATGTGTCTTTTTACTGGGTAAAGTTATGTTTAGTTATAATTTGCTGTGTAATTGAGGACTCAGATTCTTCTTTCAAACACTGTTGTCACTTTGACATAAAGGAATAAAGCATTATGAATGCTGAACTTATAATACATTAT
>JAJHUR010089256.1:0-55967 GCA_027495735.1 Lutjanus campechanus | reverse complement strand
GATCAAAAGAACCCAATACCAAGAAGTATTGAAACTTCTATAGTAAAAACGATACCTACGTTCAATCCTTTTAATATCCAGACCTAAGGAAAAAAGATGCGTATTTGTGTGGTTCTGCAGTCAATCACTGCAAGCGTTCTTTGACTTAGTGCAATGATTTGGCAGTTCAGTATGCTGAGATGGCTGAGATTAAAACTTTGAAAGTGTTGATATATTACTACAGGAACGCTTCCACTCATGTGATGGGCATCAAGTGAAGTACTCTACTGGTATTGGTATTGTTTTAAGAGTACTGGTGTTTGTACTGGTATTTTAAATGATACCCAGCTGTACTACTAAATAAAACCCCTAGACTTTCTCAGTAGAACTCCTCAGTGCGTTCCAGATCATTGATTCCCAACCTGGGGTGCAGGCCCCACTTAGGGGGGTGCTGAAAATCACAGGGGGTCCCGAAGACTTTGTCTGCTCTGAGGTTGTCAAAATTCTATTTTCACATGTTAACTAAAATGACAATTTACAATGGGGCTCCACGAAGGAAAAAAGGTTGGGAACCACTGTTCTTTGAATATAAAAATGTTCTTAGTGGAACCCCCTTGCTGGGTTCTACATAAAATCCTTGAAACAGAACCCTGGGTGGGTTCTAGATAAAGCATATGGAATAAAGGTTCTTGGAAGAACAACCTTGGTTGGTTCCAGATAAAACCCTTGGAATATTAAAGGGTTCTTGGGAGAACCTCCTGGGTGGGTTCTTGTTAACACCCTTATAAAGTGGAACCATTATACTATACAAGTGTTCTCTGCAGAACCTCTCATAGAGGGTCGTGGCTGAAACCTTTCACAGATGGTTCTCAGTATAACCAATTATGTCAGGTTCCAGGTAGAACTCGGAAGGAGTTCCAAGTTGAACCTTTACAAAAGGTTCTACCAGGAACCAAAAAGGGACAAGACAAAGAACCATTCATGGTTCAAGTTAGCATCTTTACTTCATCAGAGTGTAATCCCACAGTGCTCTTTTATTTTCTCCTATAGTTCTCCTGTGGAAACAGTAAAAAATAGCCTCACTTGATCACTTGACTGAGTGTTCACCTGGCTGCTCTGCTGGCTCGAGATGAGAGGAAGGAAGAGATTAAAAAAAAACAAATGAGATGGAAAATAAACAGAGAGAATAGAGAAAGACCCAGGAGGAGAGACGGACATATGCAGAACAGAATTTATGTTTTGTTGAGGCGCGGCCATACTTTGCCCAGCACCCCCAGCCTTTCTACAACACATACTGTATCTCTACCAAAGCCACACACACACACACACACACACACACACACACACACACACACACACACACACACACACACACATACTCACACACCATCTGGTCCCGTGCCTTTTAATAACTGAAACAAGGCACAAGATGTAGGCAGCATGGTGCATGGTTTCCCATCAGCCTGGCAGCGAGAGAGCAGTAAGTAACAATAGCAACAATAGCCCTGAGAACAGTAAATACACAGAGCATTACAGGTGTAGACAGAGGCACATGGCAGCCGATAAGGCCTTTGTTTGCAGAAAATTGGAGAATTTGTTGAAGGAGGGTGCGAGGCTTTTATGGGTTTCGACACACGGGATGTTCAAAAAGATGCAGCTACGCTTTCTCGCCGTATCCCCAGCATAAAATTCTTTCTCTTCCTTTGCTCTCTTCCCTCTCCTTTCTTCCTCTCTGTCTTTCTCCCCTGCTGCGTACAGGAGTCAGTCTGACTTTTGATCCTGACATCTGCGTCTTGCAGGAATGTCTGTGTGCTCTCTCTGCCCTCTGATGTAGCTCCAGGAACTAATGGAATGTGAAAGAGACAGACGGGCTTCTCGTCTGAAAAACACTGCCCTCTCTCCGTACACGTGTGTATATATGTGTGTGTGTGTAAGCGTGTGTGTGTGAGGGCAGTCTTGCTCCCACACATATCTACTGTCTGCTTCAATCCAGCTATTTCCATCGCATCCCCCAAAATAAAATGAAATAAAAAAGGATGAGACAGGGCAAAAGAAGTAAATGATAAATGCGTTGAACACCTCAATTTATGATTTTTTTTGCACGTGGCAATATGGAGTGTGTTTTTTTTTTTAATGTCCGCTAACCTTTGAGCTGTAGTGTACGGGTTAATCCCACAATTCTTTCACTTTCTCTCCCTCTCTCACTCTCCCTCGTTCTGCGGAGAGAGTCTGAAGGTCTAAAAGGGTGTTTACAATTCACTAATCTGACTTCAAAACCAGCTTAACTCTGGGAGACATCAAAGGTGCGCGCGTGATGGCCCCACTGATCCCAGTAAGGGGGGGATGTATGATAGACTGGAAACATAGTGAGAAGGAGAGGGGGGGAGAAAAAGGAAACTAGATATTTCAGAGATCTTGTGATGACTGTCTCACTTGATCCAAAAAAAACCAGTTCCAGACTTATGATAAGGCTTAAAAATAAAAAAAACTCTTCATGAGGATGCCTAGAACACACAGTTGGTTTTGGATCAATTATTCCGATGAAATAATCAATAGAAGCAGATTTCTTCATTAAGAAGGCGGGGAATCTTTGTGACAGATATGTAAAAGTCTAGATATACATTGTTTGTATCCAGATATGGGCAATATTTCCATTAAATGTATTTAAAACTACTACAAGGAGTTTTTAACTGGTCATGAAACAGTCTCAGTTTAATACTGATGCCTCTATAAGACCCACATAAGTAAATGAGACACTCAGTGAGAAGATTGCCTATTTCTATACAGTTACTCTTAATGGCTGCCACCGGGTCAGACTTTCCTTGAAACCAGATCAAACAAGTGTGTTTCCATTTACCCAGGCAAAGTTACAGTGAGCCATATATTAGCCAATTAAAAACAAGCAGATTTTTATTTAGATCGTTTTATTTTTGACGTTATATTATATGGTTGTTATGGTAACATCACCATCGCTTTTGTCTACAGGGGCCTCCAAAATCAACATCATATTAAAGTTCCTTATAGTAGTTTTAAAATACATAATCATTTGTTTTGTAATTTGTCTTTTGCTGGACAAAACAAAAACAAAAAAAACAACAAGATGTAATTATTTGTGACAGAATACTTTAAGCTTGTACTTGTGTATTTGAAATTCTTAAAATACATTATTTATTGTTCAAAGCCTTATTTTAACCTCAGGTTTGTAACTGTTGGAAAAAAAAAACAGGACACCAATTAGCCCAGTCACAGTCTTTAGCTAAATACAAGTAAATCAAATGTCCTATCAGGTACAGCAAAATGCTCACTGTGAACTAACGCATTTTACATACACTGACTAGTAGCTTGAGTAAAGCTGTTTTGGTGTTTGGTCCAATTTTCCCTAAGACGAAGGTAAATAATCAAGATATGATCAGATGTTGCAGCCAAGACAAGCTTACTGAATAACACTAAAATGAAACAGTAGAAAAGAGCAATTAGCAAACACATGTATAAAATATATTTACTAGCTAGGAATCACCAACACGTTCTCATACATAAATGACAGACAGATGCCCAAAACAGCAGATATGACCGTTGGAGAGCACCAGTGATAGTCGTACCTGACCTTAAGGTCAGTTGTTATGTGAGTCACATGACATAAGCAGTGCTGGGAGTCATGCGCTACTGTAATCCACTACTTTTGGCAGTAACTAGACATGCAACTAATTACTTTTCTCAAATGAACAACAATTACAATTATTGAAATTTGGATGGACTTGTTACTTTTGTCTAACCTGAAACTGCAGAGAACAGGAGACACAGCAGACAAGCGCAGCCTGTGGTATAATCTGATGTTACCCAACCTTGTGGTGGTGCAAGACAGTTCAGGTGGTGTGAACTTACTTTTAATCATAGTAAAATATAAACTGTTCATCACATAATTTTCTATTAACTACTGTAGCAACACTGTAAACCAGAGGAAATATAGGTGTAGCTTACAGGAAGACGCTAGTTGTTGCCCTCTGGTGGTTGGGAATATTAATTCTTATAAGTGAGCATGTGTACAAAGAAAGATAAAAGTTTGACACTTGTCACTAAAATAATATAACCACACTAAATTTATAAAACAACAATCAAAATAACATAACTACACTAAAATAATATAGCTATGAGTGCATTAATTAGAGAGTTAAAGTAGACATTTAAAAGTAATGCAAAAGTTCCTTTTAGAAAGTAACTAGTAACTGTAACTGTAACAGTAACATACAAAATTTCAGTAATTTGCCCAACATGGGATATAAGTCACGCCATGTTAAACACGTGATTAATGTTGTGAAATCATCACAGTTTGGTAACTACTTGGTTAGGTTTAGGAAAAGATCATGGTTTGAGTTAAAAAAAAATGTATGTTATGTTTCGTAAGTGATGTTGAAATGTAATTTGGGCAGCTTAAAACTTTGCTTTGACTTTTGTTTTCACACGGGACACAAACCCCAGTCTCCTGGGTGAAAGTCCTGTGTTTTACCCATCCCTCGCTGTGCAGATTCCCTTGCTGTTTATACTGCTCCCGTCATAATTATTATGGCCACTAGAGGTTGCTGCCTAACAATAAGCGTAAACAAAACGTAACATTAAACTGAATTTTCAGTCTTCCTCCTTCAAGATGGCCGCTTCAAAGCTATGATGTGACAAATTAGCAGAGCTCATCTATCAATGTAGGGCTGTTAAGGTCAGACCCATATTGAGGCTACGTAAAATGTGACAATATCAGTTTGTATGTAATGTATTTTTATACATGACAGATTACTTGCACTTTAAATAAATTCATTTTCCACACCAGTATTTTGTATTTTGATACATTTAATGAACAAATATTTGTAATTTGTAGCCAGATACTTTTTTATGTATTTGTGTCGATCTGTTTGTACCCCAGTACATGTCTTCATCTGGCTTTATCGTCTTAATCAAAATCACTCATTATTTAAAAAGGCTAGTTAATATATCTGCCTCTGCTTTTCATAAACACATTCATTAAGAATTGATAGTTGGATTTTCAAATACTGTTCCAGGAAGTGGACGGGGACAGTCTTTGTCCTGGTGAGGCTAACTAATGATGAAGAGCTCATTTAGATGAGACTTGCATGAATATCTGCACAGGAGAAAACGCAGGCAAGGTAAAATTAGCCAGTAATAAATGAACATTGTGGAAATACATCTGGCATTAATTGTCATCCAAAGGTCACGGTTCATTAAATTACCATTAAAGAGTTTGACAAAATATATTTGGTGCTCACTGAGGTATGCCGGCTTTGTGAAGTAAAATATATAAATAACTGTAATAACTATAGCTGTGTTTCTAAGACCTATTAATATCAGATGGAGAGGAGAAGCCCATTCTGCGGGGACATTATCAAGGGATTTGCGCTATTAACAGATGTATTTTTCCTCCTCCTTGAACACATAGAAATAATGCAAATTATAATAAATTGTCATGTAATGAATAGTCAGGCCCAAAATGAGGGCAGTGTGATTTGATGGAGATGAACTGATCGCCGTCATATTAGTTATTCCGTTATGTGTGCTGCTGAATACATCTCAGTGCAAAGTTCTTTTGTGATCTCCAGTTTGTCCCACATTTCTATTGAGCTATCAGGGACGGACATGTGAGACTGCCCCAAGCAAACATCTGCTCACACATGTACGCATATGTATAAACATACACAGGCTGACATACATGCCCACGCCGGACCCGTTGGAGCCCAAACACTTACACACAAAAACAGAATAAAAAGAGAGTGTACAGTAGGCGCCAATTTGATTAAGAAAAGGAGGAGAAAAAGGAGAGACGAAAGAGAAAGAGAGGGATGTGTGTGTGTGTGTGTGTGTGTGTGTGTGTGTATTCGTGTGTGTGTGTTAGAGAGAGGCAGAGCAACATGAGACAGAGAGACTCGGGTGGACAGACACTGATTCCCCCAGGTGCATGTTGGGTAAGTCTTCAATAATATGGAGTGACAAGGAACAGAAGGAGCCGATTTCTCCTCATGTCATATCCTCTTTCTCTTCTCGCTTCCTGCTTCTTGTCAACAGGACTTTAAACTGGTGTTTGTTAAATTGGATGTCAGGGTCAACAGAGGACTTTGTTACATTGAATGCTTGTCTGTTTGTGTGCATGTGTTAGCCTGCGTGTGCATAAATGTGTGTGCGTGTGTGTTCAATGCCGTCGTTTAAATGTGGTAACATGTTGTCTCTTGCTATTAGAGGGTCTGGGTCAGAGAATAAAACACTGCTGAAATACTTTAACTTGAGAAATTCCAAAACCAACTTTAAAGGAGAAATCTGTAATATATTGTAATATCTGTAGCTTACCATAAAATGACCATGATATGTCACCATAGATGAAGGAAATATACTAATATAAGTTTAAATATTCACTTCTCTGACAACAGTGCTACAGCTACAGTGTCCTTTGTTGAGATTTCTACTCAGAGCCAGAATAACTATTTTAGTTTGCTGCTATCACATTAATTAGAGTTCAAATTAATGCCGAATGTTTGCTGAATGAGTAAATGTCTGTTTATGAGTAATGAGAAATCATTAATAATCTTTTAGACAGAGTCTATGTTTATGACAATTAAATTGAGCAAAATGTTAATGGATTCTGGCTGGCAGTGAGACAGGCAGCCGCTTAACTCCAAAGTGTGTATTTTCAGAGCAGTGGGCATTAACTTTCAGGACAATGGGCTTAAATTTACATTGATAGGCAACTGACAGACATAAATGGCTGATGAACTTACCGTGTGTAAGATTCATCATCGGTTGTTATTGTCAGTTTACTATGTTGCACACCTCCTGCAGAGCACCTGCAGCCTGCAGAACTTCTCTAAGTCTGGGGAGGAGGTGCCGGGGTAAACAACTCACTTCAATCATAGATTGTATATTAAATAGGATTTCAACATACTTAATATAGTGTCTATGGCTCTGACTCCCTATTTTGACTGCTTTAGTTATTTTTGTATATGCAATTGCTTTATATTATACAGCTACTTTTGTTGATTTTTGGAGGCCCCGTAGACAAAAGCATGAGTGTTTCCAGTGCTAAAAAATAATATAAATAACATCAAACATAAAATTATCTAAATAAAAATATCCTCCTGCGTCTTGGCTAACTTACTGTTCACTGTAACTTTGCCTGTTGAAATGTGAACACAGGCTTGTTTCATCTGATTTCAAGGAGAGTCTTAGTAAGACTGGGTAAGACTGTCTTACCCAGTGGCATCCATTATGAATATAGACGTAGCCAATGTTCTTGCGGATGGTCTCATTTGCTCACTTAGTTCATATAGAGGCATCACCATTAAATTGAGACAGTTTCATTACCAGTTAAAAACTCCTTGTAGTAGCTTTAAACACAAAAGCCTGCATGCTACTGATTCACTGAGCTCACAGCCACATCAGAATCCCCCCCTGTATTGGATGGCAAAGCCCCCGGAGCCTCCAGTGTTCAGCCATGCCACTGTAGCAGGTCTACCCTGACTTTCCAGGAAGCCTCAGATGAGTAGGAAGCCCCTGGACATCCTGCTAATCACTCATCCCTAAACAAGTACTTTCTAAATGACCTCAGAGAGAAAGAAACAAGAGACAGACAAACTGTGCAGCCAAACAAGGCCCCCAGGCCTCTAACCAATTTAAATCCCAATTAGATTTTTCAGATACTCTCAAGAGGTACGTGTGTGTGCCCGTATATTTTTTGCTCATGCTTGTGCGTATATATTCGCGTGCACGCCTGTGGATCATCAGACAACCAGCTCTTCAACAAACAACAAAGGTCATTCCCTGTCTGAGTCGGTGTATGTTATTGTTGCGATTAGTGTGTGTGATTTTGTTTTGACTGCTTTTGTTACAATCGTGGAAGCAGCTGACCTTTGACTGTAAAAAATAGAGGATCACATTATTGTCATTGTCAAGAGATTTTCAAAAATTTCTTATCATTCCATAGCATGTCAATACTGATACTAAAAATGTACACTCACTGTGAAAAAAAAGTGATACAGGAATTTAGTTGAATCAACAAGTCTTCTCTGATTAATGTAACATAAATATGCGAGTTTGTGAATTGAATTTAATTTCTAGTATTTATTTCCAGAACACTTCAAAGCTTACAAACATGAGTTCTTCTAACTTGAAGTCTTTTGACTTGAAATTAATTGAATAAATGTACTGTACAGAGTTCACTCAAGTCATTCATTTAAATTTCTAAAGAAACATGATCAGTGTATTGGGAGACTTCCCAGCACTGTCACCTTACTTTTTATAGTTTATACTAGTTTAGTTTATAAAACCTATATAATGAAAACTTGCTGTGTGTCTCTAATACACTTTAAGATAAATGGTCTGGTTGTTGTTTGCTTTTTACAATCATAAAAACACTGTGAACCATGATGAAGTTTAGTGTTGAATTCAGTCACTACTCCCTTACACTTAAAATTATACATATTCACATATTGTCGTGTCAGTGCTGAAACAAAGTAGCTCCAACAGGAGCGGCTGCTGCTTTAAGTTCTTTGTGTGACACAAACAACCGACTCTTCAAACTGAGAACATGCAAAAGGAATGTTAAATGTTAAATAATTGTTTGTAATGTTAATCAGTGTTTCTGAACATTTGTTGGTTCAACTTAATATTTTAAGTTTATTTAATATTTTTTCTCAAGTGCCACTGAAAAAGTTTGTCTTCAATCATGACAAAATTACCTCAACTTGTCTGTTCAAATTCAGTAAAATAAAAAAGCAGCGCTGGTAACAATAACTGGAACTGGTATTGCAAAAATCATTAGGTCAAAGGTTATGCACACAAACACAATAAGTGTGTGTAGCTCCCCACACCTGTAATCAGGATATTGCTTTAATGTAAATGACAGAATAAATAGCTACACCATATTTCAATAGCAGAAAATACTACATGGTAAAAGAGGCAAACTCATCAGCTTTCATGACATCCCATCATACAGAAAAGTTGAATTGGCTTCAGTTTTTCAGAATTTCATCCATCTGGATATATAGAACAGAATTAGGATAATATAAGGGGTGTTTTAACAGTTCTACTCAAATCACAAACTCTATATATTGTACAATGGGTTGCACATATGGTACATCCATATTAAAGGAGTTAAACACAACAAAGTTTCAGATTCTTTATCAAATGTTCATGTCAGCTGCTTGAAAAATCCTCTGGCTTATTAATGCCTTTATATGGCCACATAAATAAAAGCAAATACGCTGACAAACACACAGCAGATGGCCACTCCCCCCCTCACCTCTTACATTAGGGTCCCCGTGGCAACAGGTCAAGACAGGTCCCACCTGAATGGGGCATTTCTGGTTCACAGGTGAGGCCTCTCTTTTCCTCCGCTTCTTTTCTTTATAGTCGTGTCCCATGTCCCAGTCTCTCTGATAGTGAATGGGAGCAGGTCAGCATGTGCCAGGTTACTTCTGCAGGCCAGATGGGATTCGATGGAAATGACATTCAGTGGATGACCCACCTGATGTAACCATAATGCAGCTAGAGATGCTTTCCCCGTCCTTTTGATAACTACTACACATGCACGTGCACACAAATGCCCAAATAAAGCCTCAAATTCACACTAATAATACAGTGTTAATACTGTGAAATGGAAGCTGCGCTTGTATTTAGCTGAGCAGTGGCCTTTGCATCAACTGCAGCAGGACTGAATGAGGTTTTAGTCACTCTTGTGTGAAGATCTTGTGCGCCTGCCTCATTCCTCCCCAAGCCTCTAGGTGGCAGTATTGTCATATCAACTTCTTGAAGCGCTCTCTGTGCTTCAGCTTGCTATAACTCCACAAAAATCTCAAGTCTTCGTCCACAGTCTGTGACTGCTCCTAAAAGCTGATCATCTACCTTGCGCTCTCTCAATGCAGCACAAAATACGTAAAATATTCCCGTCTCAGACGGGGGACAGGGCCATTCTGTGTGCATTTGATGCTGCATAAAAGCTTAATTTGTTGAAGTTATTTGTTCACAGAACACTGTATTTACACAAAACCCACAACTTATCATCTATCAGACTGTACATTAACAGGAAAGCATAATTTTTACCAATGTTATAGACATTTATTACCAAATAATGTTATCTAAAGGTAGAATCAGTAAGATTTGTCCGAGCTGTTCAAAAACACACCAAGAAGATTGTTGATTGCTGGGAATCATTATCAAGAGTTCAAATGTAGATGCTTTGGGTTGGTAAATCGACCAGATCACAGCAAAATAATGAGAAAATATGAAAATACAGGGCTGGGTCTCTGTAGATACAAACACCACCACATACTTTAAGTGGGTCATGAATGATGATTCCAAGGGATTATGTTTATATTATGTCAATACATTGTTTTATTAAAAAAATGTTGCATATTATGCGTTTAATTTTATCTCCACAGAAGTGAATATATACTGTACGTTTTCCCTGCGAAACAGGCTTGTGTGTCACACCTGACTCAGTGGTGGCGGGGGTCTGTATTAGGAAAATGTTTCATATTATGCATTTGAATTAAACTCCCAGTTGACCTTGTGGTGTAAAAAAAATCCCTTTCCATTAAATCTGTCTAATGTTAAAAAAAAATGCAGTATTTACTGTACATGACACAAAGGTGAAGTCATCATAGTGCTGAGGGCAACAAAAGCAGCAGCATCGCAGCCATGAAGTCATCTACATTAAACTATTTTTGTCAGGCTCCAGTGTGTGTGTACATTTCTCTTATGTTATACAGAGCAAGGTGTTTTGGTTTGACGTTATTGGGAGCTTTGCGTGCAGAGCAGCACTTGTTCCGACACTGAGAGCGAACTCGAAAGAGAGAGGCAATAACAGCCGCATGATGTGTACAAGTGCAAACACACAATTAGACTCATTATTGTATCCTGGAGATGAGAGAAGTGCAACGTGGGCATTCCCCCGCTGTGACTTGGCACCCTTTGGAGACAGTGAATCATGTACACATGTACACATTTCCCACAACAATACAACAGAAGCACTTCAAACAGCCTGCCCCCATTCATACACTCTCCAGCCAGCCAAGCACACAGTTTACATTTATCAGTCATTGGCAAATGGTATTTAGGTTTCTGGCCAACTCACCACTTCACACAGGTATGGGTTTCTCAAACGCAGGCCCGTTTTCCATCCTGGGGACGGGGCACTGTGATATCCTGCATCAGTTAAATCCTCAATGCTCTCTTTTAATTCTCCAGAAAGATCTTTCTCCATGTTTACAGGCCTCACTAACAGGCACATTGTTAATAGTGGAGTAGATAGAAAGAAACTGCAACTAATATCCACCTTTAATACTGTAGTTTGGGTATTTATACACACAGGCTGCAAGACGCCTCCTTGTGCCCTCGCTTTTCCCTCCTTCCTTGGCTGCAGGAACGTGGGTGCACCTGGACTCCCCCAGCAGAGCGCCGGTCTGACAGCTAACACTGCACTATGTCACGGTGTGCACTGATTGTCTTATCTGCCCATTTATCACAGTTGAATTGGAACCAGCCTTGCCTGAAACCTGCTTTCAGACTTTGTTCGGGTGACTTGGGATGCATGATGCTGCAATTGTTGAGCTCGCGGAAATGGGGGTTCCATTGCAAATGTATTCAGGGTTATTTTAACATACCAGGATACTTCATGTGTTTCAGACTGTATCTCACTGGCTTGAGATAATAACAACTGCGGTTACTTAGACAGTGTTTCTTCAACCTGATTGAAATCATTCAGATTATCCAATCCAACCTAAAGGCATAATATGCAACATTTCCCCCCCAAAAAACAAGACTTGTATAAACATAATCCCTTTCAATCATCACTTGTGACCCAAAATGTCAGAATTTAAATCCCTGGAATGAGACTCAGCAATCAGCTGTCTTTCTGGTGTGTCTATAAACAGTTCGCACTGATTATACCTTTAACTGTTTACATGAATGCTAAATAAAGTGATGTGATAAGATGTGCATTAACATGTCCCAAAACATTTAATCAGAATAGAGCTTGGTTCTGCCTGCTGTGAAGCATCTAACCTACCAGAATAATGACAGAATAATAAGAAGAAGCAGTTCTGTCTGTTAATGCAGTTTTCAAGATGGACCCACATCGTGTCCTGGGAACAATACTTGGGCTCCTGCTGTTCTTTCCAATTCATACAGGAATTTAGTGGAATCAGCTAATCTTTTCACATTAACTTAACAAAAATAAATGTTTTATGTTTGATTAAACTTGAGTTGATTAAACTTAACATTTCCATTTATTTTCAGAACTTATAAACGTGTTCTTTTGACTATAAATGAGCTGAATGAATGTACTGTTCAGAGTTAAATTGATTCATTAAATTAAGTTTCTAAAGAAACATCATCAACATATCAGCAGACTTCCCAGCATGCATTGTTTGAGAGTTAAAACTCTCCTGAGACCCTTCTTTTTTACAGTTTGAGGAAAACATATGATGAAAACTTGATGTGTATCTCTAACATGTTTTAAAATAAATCATGGTTGATTATAATAATAATTAAAAACCTTGCAAACCATGATGACGGTTAGTGTTGAATTAGTTAATAAGTAATGATTAAAGGTTAAGAAATTACCACAAATGTTAAATGTTATAATATTTGTCAATGTGACTGAAGAGTTGTCAGTTCAAGTTAACATAAGCTCATTGAACATATTTCCTCAAGTACAACTGAAATAAAATTACATTTGTTTGATTAAAAAGGTTTATTTGTTTTGAATCATTACAAAGTTACCTCAACTTCTCTTTTCAAATTCAGTCAGCTTTAACTTTTTAAGGCACCCCAGACACAAAAGTTTAAAGTTAAAACAAATAGTTTACTTTTACAGTGTGAAGTCTCAGCAGCACATACTGTATTTCACCTGTGATCTTTAAACAAGAGAATCCAAGAGGGCCTTTACACCTTATCAAGAAAATGTTTACCCCCATGTGGGGAAAACATACACATAAAGAATAAATACCGAATTAAGCATTTAAATAATTATTAGGTGCTAATATTTTCCTACTGAATGGATTATCAAAGGTTTACACCTACCAACTAAACCCAATTGAAAATTCTTTCCAATCGGGCTGGATCAAGTCTCTTCCAGTTGAGGTGGTGTCATTTTCATTCTGATTGGGCTATCATTCCAATTATTAGCAGAATATTAGGATCCATGTAAATGCAGCTAATGACAATAAGACTGCCACTAAGGCATGAACAGGGACCTGTTTACGCAAACTGCCACAGAATTACTCCCTGACAAATGAAAGTTTCTCCCACCTCAAATAGCCTTAAATGAGATCTTGCATGATTGTAAAAAATGCATCAGCGAGGCTCTATGAGACTGTCCACACAAGCTGTTTGCACACAAACCAGCACTGATGTCTTCTGTCAGAGCTCATTTTAGTAAACACTGATGTCTACATGAGGAAACGGAGTGACAGGTGCATGATTGAGGTACTTAAAAGCAGACACTCTCAGCGACTCTCCTCCTCCTCTCTCCTGATCTCCCAGGGTTGCTGTGATTTTCCTCGTGCGTTTCTGTCCTGACATTATGTGCATGAGCTTTCTCTCATCTTCTGCCACGTTTTTTGCTCTTGATTAATTGATGTAATGTACCTTTTGCAAGCTTAAGCATTAATTGTAAGATACCGTCAACTCATTATCATTACAGTAGCAGAGGCAGAATTTCCTGCTTCTTCATTAAAAAGGACGAGTATCACTTCTTAGAGATCCAGGGCGAACTTGTTTGATTCTGTCAGGCAGGCGCTGGCATCACACAGACTTCGCCACCTTTTCAAAGACTTTGCTTTGCGAACAGGTCCGCTTAAACGAGATCTGTAAAAGATAAACATTAAATATGCATCCAGATCTTCTGCTTGGGCGAGTGGACTGAATCTGTATGAATGGCTAATGTGTTGCTGTGACGGCAAGCAACTAGATTGATCACTCATTACGATATCTGCTCCATTGGCCATTAACACCCGCAAGGAGCCTAACCATGGGCCCCATCACACACACCAGGGTTAAATTGAGAGTGAAGAAGTGAAGTGTGCTTCTGTGTGTGTGTGTGTGTGGTGGGGGCTGTATGAAGAAGGGTTGCTGCATGATCCAAATATATGGTCAGCTATACTGCCCTACAAAGGCAGAGAGATAACCCTACAAAGGGTTTAAAGATTTCAAGCTGACTGGTTAAACTGTAATAGATGGACAGGATGTAATTCCTTTTATGTCTTTTTGTACTTATTTTTTTACTGCAATGTAATTGATGTGAAACTTTTGAAAAACTTCATGAAATATGACTGATGCATCAGTATAAAGTATCAACCAACACAACTTGGTCTTTCAGATTTCTTTTTTTTTTTTTTTTAATAATTACTTTGAAATTAATATAATAAATTATTTCCACCTTAGTGTGTTTAAATAAGTAACTTGTCCACAACATACTGTGAATTCCACAAGGGTCAAAAACTGGCAGCTACTGCTACTTGGCTAAGTTAACATTAAGCTAGTTGGCAAGCTAATTCACCAAGATGTTAGTTTACCAAAACGTATGTATTTATATATTTATTTAATGGTGCACATCTGTCAAGGCTAAATGTGGCTATCTCTACCTAGTTAGCCTTTTAGCAAGACTAGCAGTATTTTTCTCCTCCATGACTTGGTTCAGCTTTTGCCTCATTTATGTGGTATAACAAACTAATTTACCAAGATGTTAGGTTATATGGCAAAATAAATGTCTGATTTTGACGTTAACGAAATTTTGACTTTGTAGGGCAGTATAGGCTGCTGCAGGCTGAGAGCTGGAGTGACCGTGTAGGTGTGAGTAGGTTCAGGTGTCCTGGTATACATAAAGTGTGCAATATATCTCTATAGTTTCTCTCCAGGGATACTGTCCTCTGTATTTATCACACTCACTAAGCACATTAGGCCACAATACTGAAGATAAAAGCGTAACCATTTACCCAGATGGCTCTTCAATGGAGGAAAATCATATGTGGGATAATATTAGACATGGATTTCAGAGTGTAGCCGTCTGCGCTCACATGTGTCCTGCCTGAGACTTTCCCTCCTGGTGGCCTGCTCACTGCTGATCCCAGAGTAAAGAAAGAACAACACATGTAAATTTAAGAGCGTGTCAAGAGGCTGTCCACACCCACCGCTGCAGGGATGTTGTCAAAGGAACAAAATTTAATAAACCCGTCCATGACACCTGCACACACACGCACACACACACTGTCTTTCTCTCTGTGTCTCTTGTGTTTTCTCTTTCTCTCTCTATGACACAAACACACACACACACACACACACACACACACACACACACACACACACACACACACACACACACACACACACCTCTCTTAAGTGAAGGATTTACTTGTATTACACACAGCACATTGAACCTGCCAATCACCCGACAGTGCAGCTGTCTGTGTGTTGTCTGTGAGCTGTCTGCATTCCTTTAGAAATTAACCGTGCACCTCAAATACTTTCAGACACGCAGCTAAAAACGCCAAAGTGGGGACAAATGTCATGACAAGCTGTTCCATCAGTTACATGTCAGAATCACTCAAATAGATTTTAATTACCATAACTGAATGACTAATGCTGACCATTTTTTCAAAGATATTAAATTTATACCATAATGATTCATTCTGTACAGAAATTAGAGCTGCTCTGCTACTGTGCGGTCTCACACCCTCTCACCATGCTTTAATTCCAAGATTTATTTCAAGATGGCATACCTTTAAGCTTAGTGAAACCTCACAGTGACAGACAACTGTTGTAATTTCTGTTTCTTAACCACAGCTGACAACAGCATTGTGATAAAAACCAGAGGTGGATAAATATGAACTTGTTAAAAGTCAAAAACCAACAAACAAAATTAAATTAAATATACTCAACAAAAATATAAATGCAGCACTTCATTAGTTGATGTAAAAGATCTAAGACTTTTCCTGTGCACACAAAGGGTTTATTTCTGTCAAATTTTGTTAGCAAATTTGTTAAAATCTGTGTGAGCACTTCTCTTTTGCCAAGATGATTCATCCACCTGAAGGTGTGACATATAGAGATGCTGATTAAACAACATGATTATTGCACAGGTGTGCCTTGGACGGGTCATGATAAAAGGTCACTCTAAAATGTTCTATTTTTTATCTTAACAAAAGACATTTATTTGGCACTGAACTGCAGATATATATTTTTTTCTTGGCAGGGAAAAGTTATGTTGCATTTATATTTTTGTTGAGTATACATGTAATGTGTACTTACGTACATTGCATTTTTCCATTGGACCAGGCTAAAGATTCCTTGTCCACTAGTAGGACTGGGTATCATTTAAAAAATTACAATACCAGTACCCTTAAGCGATACTGATACAAACAGAGTATTTCATTCGATACCTTTTCTTCCATTTTGGTGTCATTTTTGTTTTAGCTTCTTTAGCTGTACCTGTGGTAGTTGTCCAATCACACGTTGCGTACAAATAGTTTTGCTGTACTAAGTATTGGGGTGCCCTTATAGCTCAGTTGGTAGAGCGGCCGCCCCATGTACTGAGGCTATCAGTCCTCTGCAGCGGCTGCTGGTTTGACTGCCGCCTGCGGCCCATTTGCTGCGTATCATCCCCTCTCTCTCTACCCCTCTTCCTGTCATATCTTCAGCTGTCCTATCAAAATAATAAAAGCAAAAAGCCCATAAAAATAATAATGCTAAAAAAGGTATTGATACCCAGCATTATCTACTAGTTGTCGTTAGTTGAAGCTACTAGTCTTATATTAATTAATCTATTTATATATTTTTGGGCCACAAATTTAATACTAAATGGCAAAAATAATGATGACCCAGAATATGCCACAACAACCAGCGAGGAAATTAAACATTTTGTTGGTTTAATCAACAGAATATAACCTCCTGTTTTAAGACATGTTAATAAATAACTTCCAACTTCTCCAAAACAAACACCTGCAGATTTGTCAACATGATGGATGATATACAAATAAAAAATCGGCTAGCTTGTTTGTCAATCGTGTCTCGGCTCCTGTCCTCATCATCCCCGGAGGCAGAGTCCTGGTCAGATAAATCACCTCAGGTGCTGTATTCAATGTCAAACTGACCTCCATCAGTCTAGGTGGCTGTATCCCAGTCTAATAGGAGACCACTAACTGAGCTACCTAGCTAATAGCAGTTACAGCACAGTTAGCAGCAATCCACTGTCCCTAACAGCAAGGTGGAGCTTCTAAATGGAGTTTGAGGTGGGTTGACTTTTTGTTTTTCTCCCTTGTGACAAACAAATAAAGACTTGATTGACCAAGACTTTTCTCACCTACTAACAGTGCAGTGGACTATTAGGGGGCAGCCTTAATTCCAATAGGTACATACTGTACATCTATTTATTGTCTTTACATTACAGTGTCTTATATTTTCTCACATTTGTCATATTTATATCAGAACATAATGTTTAAAAAGTGTAGGACAATAGTTTAGATGGGTCTGTCTACCACAGATACGTCACAGACAAATTCCCCCTGTGGATCAATTTGACACCCAACTATTGGAGGGCCAGTGGTGTCTTTGAGGCAGCGTGTTTTCTACGGAGATGTTGGAGATGCTGGTGTTGACATAAAGCCTGTTTACTCCACTGCGCTCCTTCTGTAAAGATTCTGTCCACAGAGACCTCATACGGGGTGAGGGGACCCCTATTCATCTCCTCCCAAATGGGATAGCATCCTCCAGGGGAGAGGGGTGACACAGGCCCTGCCAAGGCGATGGGGAAGTCCTTCTGCTGATAATAGCAGTCGACGGGGGGAACAACCTCAGCAGGCACCAGGCCAGACAACTGCCAATCAAAGTACCTCTCCTCTTTTTCCACTTTTGGTCGCTGCTGCCCCTCCTCTTGATGTGTCTCTCTGTCTTCCATCTTGACTCCTCTCCTTCACAGTGTGCACACTCCAGAAAACTCTGGTTCAAATCTCCAGCCTGGAGATCCTTGCAGTGAACATAATGGGCATGATGCTCTGACAAGGATTGGTCGGGGCACCAATGAAGACAAACATCAATTATAGATGTGTAAGTGTAAATAATAAGGCTTTTTAATGGGTCTGCTAATTGCGTATCAGTAAGGACAACAGCCACACAAAAGTAGCAAACAAACATCAGAACATTTAGTCGAACTGCATTTCCTTTTTCCCTTAGTGCATTGGATAACAAATAACAATCAACAATTGTAGATCCCTTTTACCTAATTAGTAATTACCACAATGATAATTACACGACTGTGCAATGGCATGAAACAAATTGTTATGAGAATAAAGTGCATTCCCCTCTCAATTTGTTTAATTTGTAACTTTGAGTCTAAACCATCCATCCATCACTTCTAAAAAACAAAAACAAAATAAGCTGCATGGAAGAAAGAAGAACAAGGAATTAACAGGAAACTCTGTGACTGATGTTTTCAATAATAAACTGATGCAAGTGCCCACCTGAAGAATGATAGGAGAAACTAGTTATACTAGTGTTTCCTGTAGTAAAAAAAAGTGAAAAATATATGTAGGCACAAAGCCAGAATCTGTGGTCAGAACGAAAATACAGTGCAACAGGTTCAAGTTTATTTATTCCGTGCACAATAAGCATATCCTTTCCTTATACTTGTTGCAGCAGTTTTCATTTTCTTTTATTACATGGACCTTAATTTTATGCTGTTTTGTGTGTATACTGTTGTACCAGCACTTTTAATGTTTTTAAGTGTTTTCATTATGTTCTGAGTTGTTATGCCCCCTGCAATAATATTTTCCTCTTGTGGGAGGAAAGTGTACCTCTACATGGTCATTACAAGAAGCCAGGTTTTTCTTTTTTTTCTTTTTTAAGCCTTGTTTAGCCTTTTTGCCAGCAACAGCTGTGGCTGGAGGCATTATGTTTTCAGGTTGTCCATCTGTCCATTCATCCCATTCTTTTAAACTTGATAGTTCAACAACGCCTTGAGGAAAATTCTTCAAACTTGGCACAAATGTTCACTTTTACTGAAATAATTAGCTTTTGGAGTTCAAAGGTTAAAGGTCAAGGTCACTGTAACCTCATGTCCATCCCATGTCTCAAGATATTGTGTTCCTGATAACGAGGAAACAAGGGAATTTGTCCACTTTGACTCAAGGATGATCTGAGTAGAATTTGGATGTTAAAGGTCACCTCACAAAGCACATTTTTGGTCATAACTCAAAGATTCATACGCTAATTATGACAACATTTCATGCATATATCTAATAGGATAAAATGATGAGGTGATGACATTTTATATCCAGAGGGTCAAAAGTCAGCTTCACCATGATATCATAATGTTCAGCTCTCTATCAGTCGTCTGTACTTCTCTTTATAGTCTCTCACTGGAAATTATTGTAATGTACAGTGGAATCACATGTGTATCGTGATTACTTCTGTAACAACAACAGCAACAAAAATGCACTTAGTACCATTTATAAAATTCCTTCAAAGTTTTCACCACATACATACATTATATGAGTCTGGACAGACATGGATGTAATCTGTAACTTGACTGTCTGGCAAAGGCATACAACCATGTAGCAGTAAATCTAGTTTTTCCCATGAATCAAAATTTGAATAACAAAGTGCCTTGATCATAAAGCAATAAAGTATTGGTTTTGTGGTATTTTACCTGGCAGGTATTTTGTTACTGATTTTGAGTTTCTGGTTTGTAGAAGGGAGCACAGAAGCTGGATTAATTATGCTAGTAAATGGATTTTATCATTTATCTCTCCATCACTGTATGTTTTCTCTAACAAATACACAGTCTCCTACTGAGAGTTTTCTGACTAATCAGTTTTATTCCGCTCAATGCTTTCACACTGAACTGACTGAAATGTCTTGCCAACATGGGTGTGACAGTGCTCTAACAGGGAAAACTAGTTATTTTCTTTACAGAAGAGTAGATATCATACATTAAATTCCCTTGACTGATGATAACTTGTTGACTATATTGTCATACCTTAAAGAGAGAGTTCACCCCAAAATCAAAAGTGTGTGAGTTGCCATGTTTTGGAGATATTGGCAGATATCTGCCTTCTATCAACTATAATGGAAATAGATGGCATTCCAAATATCATGATCTGGTTACTCAAGATAATCCCCAGACCTTGTTGTGAGCAGTTTGGAGGAAGTCATGGAGTAGCGTGTGTGTGTGCATCATTAACATACCTGCAGCTTGTCCAGGGCTATAATCTATCTTATTCTACTGCTTTTTGTGCACATTCATAATGTGTATATGCTGTGGGACCTCTGTGATTCAAAATTTTTAAAAAACAAACACATGTATGGCTCAATGCCAGCAACAGACTTGGCCAGAGCCATTATGTCTTTGGGTCATATCATTCTTGGAAACGCAAAATCTCAGAAACATTTGGGGGGAATTTATTCAATTTTGGTATAAATGTCCACTTGGACTCAAGGATGCACTGTTCAGATTTTGGTGATTAAAGGTCACTGTGACCTCACAAAACACATTTCTGTAAGTAACTAGCTACATGGAACTATTAACATGTAATTAAATTAAACAATAAATGTAATCGTAATCAGTTACAGATACTGAAAAAAAAAGGTAATTAAATTACAGTTGTTAATCAAAATGTTGGTGATTACAAATGGGTTAAATCTGAATCTTTTAATGATGACTGATGGAAATCAGCATTCTACTACTAACTAGCTACTGTGAGTTGTGACACCCCAACTCCTTTCTTTCTACAGTATGGTGCTTACAAACTGTCTATTAATGACAAGAAAATAGTTCCCACTTCTGTTCTACTACAGGCAAAAGGAAAAATATGTATTTTGATCTTGGGGTGAATTGTCCCCTTAAAGTGCACCCTACTTGTTCCACTTCCAGTGGGAATGTGTTGGAGCGATGGACGAGGGAGGAAAACACTTGCTTGTTGATAAAAGCAGAGCTGTCACCATGGCCCAGTAAAAGTGGGAGAGGTAACGCCGTTTTGTTGCTGCAAGCTGTCTATTAATGAGACATCACTCCATCAGGGGTGGTCTGTTATGACAACTACCAGAGGCATTTCTGTGTGTTTTTGTTTGTTTTGTGTAGAGCATGTGTGTGTATGTGTGTGTATATTTGGACATTCATTGCCTGAAGCAAACGCTGAATAATGCAAATTTCTAAGACCTACAGTACGTTTGTCATGATGGACATGAACATATTAATGCAAGAGAAGAGACAAGAATAATAATCACACTCTTTTGAGACAGATGACACAATCACAAGAAAGACTGAATATACTGTACAATATTATCATGCAAAGAATGCAATGGGTGGCATTTGTGGAAAATATAATTATGCTTTGGCAATTGCTTTACAATTAAAGTTATTTGATTATATTAATCATCTAAAAAAGTGTTTAACATCAGGATTGTCTACATTAAATAACTACATGTGTCTACTAGACTTGCGTGAGTTGCCTGCTGTGCATTATCAGATGAATCAGCCTTATTGACCCTCTGCTGCTTTTTAAAAAGCAAGCTTTTTACATTTACAAGTCACTGTGTTATATGTGCGTGTGTGTGTCTTAACCAGCTGTATGTATAGCAGGTATTTGCGTGTCTAAGAGTGGTATGGTATAAAAAGAAACCCCCAGACTCATAAAATATATAACACAGCCCATCTTGCAGATTTTCCGATTCGAAACATTGGCACACACACACATTCAACATGCACCCACACACTGGTGTGCTATCATATTTTTAAGCAGATACTTTTAGAAATGGTCCTTTAAGCTGTTTTAGTCAGTTGTTCAACATGACTGTTGAATCTGTTTTTTCTCTTTATGATGTAACACAGTTTGATTCATTCCCAGTGTAGCTGTAAAAAACCCATTAGTAACACTATTAATTATTATAATACAGATCATCTGAGACAATGAAAACAATACAGTACTACAAAGTAAACAGAATTGTTACATGTTACACAGCCTTTTTTTTTTTATATTGAACTCTATACGAACTCTAATGAATATCACAAACTTGTTATTTTGTTTACCCCTCCGTTTAGGCTTTTTGCATTTAAGATGAATACGTTTGACTTACATGTGTTATTGTGGTTTATCCCATAGTTAATTTGCTATATGTAAATGTGCCCTGTATTGACTTCATACATCACTCATGATGCGCATGATGTCTCACTGTTTTCTCAGTATCTCAGTGACTTGTTATGTTCTTCTCCACATAGGGTTGTGCATAGATGCAAGATGTGATATTTCACCATATGATTATATTTCTCAGAATAAAATATAATGCCAATACTGCAGACGAATGTAAAATCACTTGCAATAATTTAACTGATGCTCAAAGCAAAGAGCTGTGTTCCACGTTTATTTGTCTTCATAGTTTAAAAATAAAGTTCTAGTTACAGTTTGCTAGAAACAATTTTGACAACAAATCATTGCAATACAAATTATGCTTGGGAAATTGGGTGAATATATTGCCTATCTGCGAATGGCTGAGTCCGTTGCTTTTTCGTTTGGGCGACCTTTTTGGGCAATTGGGAGTTCCTGCAGAAAGAATGAAACAGCGTAGAACAAGAATATTTTCACATTTGATGCAGTGAATTCAGAATTTAGTTTGGCCAAACCACAGCTGGTGATTGCTGGAATAGTGGAAAGATGAACCAAGATGGTTTTCATGACTTTGTGTTATTTTTCTGTTTTTTACAATGTGTTAACAAGGCAATTAAGCTCATCTTAGTTCAGTAAAGGAGAAAAACTTGGATAAAAAAAAATGTACAGTTGTCTTTTTGTGTCCAATAAGGAAAATAAGTATAAGAAAATGTCCTTTCTTGACATTTTGTGAGTTTATTATATTTATTTATTGGATGTCGGCAACATACACTTTGTACTTAATGTAGCAAACCCACCGCTCTTACACATCTCCCAGCTAAAACTCCAGACACACACCCACCTGCACAAATATATTGGCAATTTCCAGTTGCCGGGCTGACGATGGCTGGTTGGAAAATTTTAATACACTGCCCAGCCTTAATACGAATGAAGTCAGTAAACAATAATATTGAATTAACAGAAAAGCACTATCTCTATTGTATGTGCTCTATGTAACGTGTACACCTTCTGATCTCCTCAAATCTACTGATACATGACCTTTGGAGTATAACTCAGACTGGAACACGCCTTCTTATTCAGCCTGTTTTGAATTCAATTCAAGTCTTCAGTTTTTTACAGTTGGAGCCAACACAGATTGAAGATGCTCTGACATAGTGTCTCCCTCACATCCCTCTGTCTCTGTTTTCCTCTCTGTCCAGTTCAGAGACTCCACAGAGGATCTGTGGACCGTTTGCTCTCTCACAGCATTTCAGCTGACATCACTAAGAACTAATTTTACACAGTCTAGCAAAGTGCCCGGCATTAACAGGATGAACGCAGCATTCTCTCTTACACAATAGATTCCCCGAAACTCACCAAAGTCCCATAATGACCAAGTCTCTCAATCCGTGGCTGTGGTTGATGTTTGGCTTGCACTGTTGCTGATATTGCCCCCTCCTCCTGCTCTCTCCTTTCAAGTCCAACCATTTGACAAAGTGAAAACAGCAACAAAAACACAAACAAAAACCTCCCCCGAGCTCAGGCACGCACAGCCAAACCTGACATTCTAATTAGTTTTAAAAGTAATTGCTCGAAATGATTAGTTGAGTTGGGCCACTTTCCCCTGTTACCTCTGAATTGGAAATATAATTGCGGCGGACAGTAATTGGCCAGCCATAGACTGTTGGTTATTGTAGTCTGTTGTGGCCGGCTGCATCATTACCACGGCTTGGACGCGGTTCAGCTTTTGAACTACAGTGACCGAAGAGGAACACAAACACACACGCACGCAATGCTCTGCTTCCCCATGCCAGCTCTCCATCACCACTCGGGCCTATGCCCCGCTCTAAGGATCTAAGTTGTTTTCCATCCTGACCTCTCTTTTTTCCCCTCTTTCTCTTCTGCCCCTGTCCTCCTCTACCTTAGGGGCAAATGGCTTGCTGAGAAAAAGGGAAGCTGCGAGCTCTAATCCGGAGCAGAGAATCTTCAGCTTGCAGTTAGAAAATGGGGGAGCAAAGAGAGTGATTTTGTAGGAATAAGAAACTCAGTTAGCAGGGCAGAAAGTTTGCTTTTCTGATCTGTGTGCTACATACTCATCCATGCCCTTCATGTATCATAATTACTATGTCTTTTGTTTGCATATCTCGACGTGTGTCACTGTCTGTGTTTGTGCGTTTCTTTGTGTTTGCTCTCTCTGTTATTGCCTGGATCAGCCTGTGTCTGTTTATGTTTGTTGTGCAGAGTTTCCTTTGCTAAATTGTCTGGAAGCCGAACAGCCCCCATCAGTAAACCAGGCAGAAAGGGCTGCGTATCCCGCTACAGGATCCAGGACATGCCAGGGGGACCACATACACACACACACACACACACACACACACACACGTGCACACGCACTGTGTACCTTAATCTGTCTGACTCACAAGCACAAACACACACACACACACCAACTGACTGACTAATTGACTGGCCATCAGAGAGAAAGACAGACAGACACAGTTTAGTTTGTTTCAGCCATGCAGACATTAGACTTATGATCATGCCAATGACACAGATGTGATTTTATTTTTGTGTCAATCAAGCTTCGTCTTGTTAACTTGGGTCTTTTCCAAAGGTGACAAACAAATTTCCTGAAGAGACTGAAGAGATGAAGGAAACTCCACACCCTTGTGTCCTGCTCTATATCGGCCACAGAAAACACTCCCGAACTGCAAATGTGTATCTGCCAATTACTCTCTTCCTCTCTCTATTAAGCAAAGGGGGATATAGGTCAGGCCTGTCAGACTAAGGCTTCTGTCATCCCCCATCGCCCTCCCCTCTATGCATCATGCCTTGCCTGAGGATAGAGGTCCCATAGCTTTCCATTAGGACCCTCTGTGAGTGTACTGTATGTACAGCAGTGGCCCCCACACACATAATCCCACCCACCCACACCATTAGAGACAAGAAGCACTAATAGTGTTGACTGCCTTTAGGGAGGAAAAACACCAAGGCCAAAGGCAGGTTAATGTTTCTCAGCTTCACTGTCCCATTGACTTCATTCACACTATGTATTAATACAAGCAAAAGCAGTGTTACTGTAAAAAAAATAAATAAATAAATAAAAAACATAAAATAATTAATCATAGTTCAACTTTAAATTATGTTGCACCAAACTTTTAAACTAGTTTAAAATTAAGAATGATTAAATTGAAACTTGGATTAAGATTAAACTAGAATAAATTTAATTTGGTTCGCCCAAACTTGATGATTAAATTGATAATCCAGTATTAACTTTAAAGTTACACTTGAGGAGGTTTAACTTTTAGATGGATGGTGCAAAATAATCAAATTCCTTGAAGAAAGTTCCACTCTGTAAAAAAAATAATATAAATAATCTTTTCTCATTAACCTAAATGTACATGTTTGATTTATTCAAGTAAATTAGGCTTAATATTTCTAGAATTTATTTTCAGAACACTTCAGAACTTATCATGACTCCTTCTAACCTGAAGTCTTTTGACTTGAAATGATGAGTTGAACGACTGTACTGTCCAGAGTTTTGTTGATTCAATCATCAAACATGATCAGCATATTAGCAGAGTTCCAGCATGCACTGTGTTGTTTGTAATGTTTGTCAGTGTGACTGAAAGGTTATTGGTTCAACTTAATATCTAATATCTGTCTTTTTGAACTTGTTTTCTCTAGTACAACAAAGTTTATGTTTTGAATCATTAAAAAAACATCTTGTCCTTTCAGTCAACTTACAAACAAAGTCTGAATACTAACTTTTAAAAGTAACAAATAGTTTATTTTTTATAGTGCAGACTTAGTTGAGTTTTATATTGTGTCCCTTCTTTCTTTTTCTCCCGTGGACAACAAGTTTTTCTCAAAAGAATGGATATTAGAGTTTCTCTCCTGACTAAGCTGACTAACTTTTTAGCTGGCTAGCAAACAATATAACTTGAAAAAAAACTTTTTAACTAGCTACCAGGCAACAAAATACCGTTTTAGCCAGCTATGAAATATATAACTTTTAAAAAACTTTTAATCTAGCTCACAAACATTTAATTAACATTTTAGCTATCAAGCAAATAATATAACTTAAACAAACTTGCCACTTTGCCACTTTGGCAAGTCAGCTAATATTTAGCTAGGTGCTTAACAATTTATCATTTTGTTAACTTTTTAGCAACCTAGCAAATAATATAACTTTTTAACCAAAGTTTTTAGCTAGCTATCAGACAATATAACTTTTTGTTAACTTTTCAGCTAGCTAGCAAATAATGCAACATTAAGGAATACATAGCAGCCCTTTTTATTGGCTACTTGGAGACAACATTAAAATGTATTTACTATTTATTAAAATGATTTATTTTTTATTTATTGCATATGGGTACGGGTGTATTTTCATATTGATTAAACTGTATTTAATTTGGGTTCACAGAAATAAACTAGAAATGACTAAATTTAAAGTTTTTAATTGTGCTGATTAATCTGGATTTACTCACTTTAAACCTAGTTTTGCTAAACTCTGATTAAAACTAATCTTAGATTAAATTCATTTTTGTTGGTGAAACCCAGTCATAGTGTTTAGAAGTTCACAGTCTCACTTCTTTAATGAAATCCAGTAAAAGTTAAGTTTTGCCTTCTAAATAGTCTTTGTGTTGGGTTGTTTTTTTCTCTCCCACTTTGATTAGTGGACTGTGAGTATTGACAGCCTGGTGTGTGTGATCATCACAACAAACTGACAGTAGGGAGCTCGATAGCCGTCCTACCCAGCCTCCAATACCATCTGTCTAGTATGGATCTCTGGAGGTTGACGCCTGTTGGCTTGGGAGATGTACACACCGCAAGCCTCAAGGGCTGGCAGAACAGAGTTGGAGGAGGTGTATCTGCCCCAATTGAAGCTGCTCAGTCATCTTCACACACAGAATAGGGACTGCTGGAGGATCCCCACTCTTTTTCATGCTCTCTTTCTCTGTCTTTCTCCCCCTCTCTTTCACGCACACACAGAAAAGCAGGAGTGATCAAACACGACTGTGATGTCTTAATTAAGAAGTACTAACAGGCTTGATTAAAAGGAGAGAATGAAAGGATCCGTCAATGAAAGGAGCAATTCCCTTATCAGCTAACAGCAACACAAGTGGATGGGAGAGGAGGGAATGTAAAGAGAAAGCGAAGGAGGAAAACAGGATGCATCAATAGAGGAGAAATATGCAAAGAGAAGAGGGAGGAGAACTGAAACATGATTGAATTCATGCAGTAGTGTGATTGATATGGCTTCAACTTAGATGAAGTATCTGACAAGAAAAAGTTTAGGGTTGCAATTTATTTTACAGTACACTAATAAAACATAAGCTGTACTTTGTATTGAATTAGTTAAAAAACAGAAATTATAGATAGCATTAGACCCTATATTAGATCCTTACTAGAGTTTCTTGGAGGGAAATTTAGGACACATTACAATAGAACTGTACTGTAAACTAAAGTGAATTATTTCCCACTGTTAGGCTCCTGTTATGGTAATTAGAGCTACATTACATCATAATTGTAATATAAACTAAAGTGAAATTACATGTCTGACTTGAGATACATCTTCTTTGGCTGGTCCCATACAATTGCAGCTGTGATCAGTGCCTACCTCTTTGATCAAATGACATTATCTACCTACAGTATTACAATAAGTCTGTGCAGTCACCCATAGACAAAATAGTCCTCTGCCTCTATAATTATGGCCTGTACTTGGTAGATCTGGTTCACATATTGGTTTTGAGTGGGGAAGTCACAGATTTCATTTTAGTTTACAGTACAGTCCTGTTGTAAAGTGCCCCTAATTACAAGGGCTGAGTGTTGTTAATTTTTTTTTTTTTTTTTTTTTTACCAAAACCAATATCCTCAACGGGATTCCAAAACCAATGGAGCACTTCATTTGAAACCTTTTTTCAAAGTTTTTTCTTTAGGAAGATGAGACTTGCGAAGTTGAAACTCTACAGTGGGAAATAATACACTTCAATTCACTGTACAGTTCTGCTGTTATGTGTCTCAAATTACCCTCTAATAAAAACTAATAAAGACTCCTTATGTGTAATGAAGAACAAGTTATTTCTAATTTTTTCAAATTTGTTACAAAATATGACTCATGTTCACTGTTTAATAAAGTGTGACCAAGTTTAGCTTGAAAAAGGCTACATAGGTTTTCATAAGTGACCTTGTGCTTATAGCGTATATTTAGGATGGAGATATTTTTGTTTGCAGGCAGCAGCACTAAGAGAGACATTTGGCTGTCAGAGTAATGCTGCAGCGCTACTTTTGGGTCACGTTCTCTACCATGGATATGAAAACAAACAAACCAGGCCATTACCAGTGCCGGGCGGTTCTCTTACTCTCTTTACCCATACCTCCTGCTCGCCTCTTTCACGTGTCTCTGCACTTTTAAAGGATTCAATTAACCTGAAATGAACTGAGGAATCAAGCAAACAGATATTGCCTGTCTACCCTGTCTCTGCCCCATATTCGACTATTCTCCACTCCAGTTCCCTCTTGTCCCTCCTGGCCCCTCCAGTTATTTCTCATCTTCCTCTTGCTTAACTCCTTTATTTTGTTTGTGCAACAGTTTTAGTAAATACAGTGGCAAGGGCAAGTATTTGGACCCTGTGCGGAGTAAAAATAATGACAATATTAATGAAAATAAATAGCATTATACTCTTAAAGCAATACACTAATGAAAATGTTTATTTAAAGGAAATTGTGTTGCACAGTATGAAATTAATGGCTAAAGTCTTATCTGAAAATCCAAATTGCCCAGAAAAGATTTGATAATTGCTTCACATAAATCTGGTAACTTTGCTTTTTAAAAAAAAGAAAAAAAAAGAAAAAAAATTGCTGTGGCTTTTAATAAACACATTAAAACAAGCCAAAGACAATAAACCTACAGGCACTGTTCATTAGCTTCATAATGAGCACTTTATCAGGGTAATTTGCTGTGCTACTGTTGTCACTTTATGCAATAGGATGATTACAGTAGTTTAGAGAAACCCTTGTCTTAAAAGGCTCATGCACACACTGTGGCAGAGCAGCAACAAAGGGATCAATTTGTCATGACTGGCTTGCCAAGGACAAGTAAGTCATAAATGTTATTAAACTAGAATAACAAATGCAAAATGGCATGAGAAGTGCCAAACCTGAAAAAAATGTGGACCAATAGCACTCCCTGCCACGAATAATGATGGTTCAAACAAAAGAAAGTAATTTAATTTGAAATTTAAAAAGCTTTTCTGGAAGCTTAACAGTGACTTTATGTAACAGATTTGCATTGGGGAGCTCCACATATTTTACACATCAAAGTCTGATTATAGCCTAAAGCCTTTTCTGGCTGCACAGGGAGCTTCACGTGTTGCCTCAGGTGATGTTGTTTTTTGGGTCAGAAGACAACAAGTTTGAAAATGAAAAAAATCTGGATGTGTGAAGTGAGCAAGAAGTGAACTCACCAGACCTCTGTAGCATGCTCCTTCCCTTCAGGCTAGCAGCCAAAGGTTACATTAGCCACTACTAGTATAACATACCTGAATAGAAGGTATATATGGTATGAGGAGGTCAGTGTGGTTACACCCACTGAGTGGCAAAACAACGTTAATGACTTTGAATGCCACGAAAAAGACATCTAAAAGAAAGAGCTGTTGTGCAGTTGACTGTACAAATAGATTCAATAAGAATTCAGTTAAACTTTTAACAGACTGCCAAAAGCAAAGGAAAATAGAAGCAAATGGATCACTGTAATTCATAGAAACAACTGGAATGATATGTGGATTGGTCAAATCATACTGTAAGCTGCACACTTTATCAACTAATGCCACTCATCAAGTAAATATTCAGCATCTTTCATTTATATTCAATATAATTAACCACTAACCTGTCCACATACAAACAGAAGTCTTTGGTGTCCTCGTCACTGCAATTTCACCAATAAATCTCAGCTTGGAGTAACATTATGATCGAGTGTTCAGGCTTTTGTGTTCATTCTTTGTTTTACAGTTACCCCTACTAAAGGCAGCCCTGATTGCAGGATGTTTTGCCACATGTTCTGGTGGGAATGCAACGTCAGTACATATAAGTGTTGGCAGATGCAAATCATACTATGATTTTGAACTTATTGTATTTTAACAAAAATTATCATACATACAGAAACAACCTGGGAAAGTGGCCAGGATACTACACCGAATCTATAGCATGTGCACCATATTACATGGAGCATGATGGCAACCATTTATTGCTTCACACAGAATTGATCACAGCTCATCACAAAATCACTCTGCTGTTCTAACCTATCAAAATAAAAGCCCCAGAGAGTCTCACTGCTCTACCAGCTATAGTGGGTTTATAGAAATGTCAAAATTATTGAACATTCTACCTTTTCTGGAATTATTGATCATATATCATACAGTTTAACATATGGTACATTATTATTTAACATTATGGTACAAATATGATAATTATTGTACATCTGACAACACTGTCATACCCTCTATATCACGATAAACTGATGGTGGTTGAGTTGCATTAAGGGCAATATAGGTTTTGATGAGGACAAAGAATGTGGGGATAAAAACAAGATGATTCTGGGTCTACTGCTTCAATTTTTATACTCATTACTTGATGAGTCTGACAATGTTATAGGAGTGAAATACTAAATTGGCGTAATACTCTTTTGAAGGTTTAGCAGTTGGTTTGAAACAAACAACGATGAGAACTGTGAATAATTTGCTCTTGACTTTGACATTTTTCTACATTACATGCTAATAACATGCCAAAACATTTAATTCAAAAACTGAATGAGTTTCTGTTTCCACAGTAGTTACTAATATCAAATATCTTTTAACTATTTAATCAATCTTAATGCCTATATGACATCAGGTACTGGGCATAATATTTCACACATACCACTACATACTGAGGCAACATTATGAGAATACACTTTGGTTCTGTCCCCCTTTTGTCTAACAGAGGCAGTGGCAGCAGACACACCTCAGCCCTGCTGACAGCCCACAGCCTGACTCTGTGCTGCTGCATAGCTCAGCACAGCTGTCTGTTGTCCGTTTCTTCCGATCTCTATCTCTTCCTGCCTCACTCCCAGCTTTGTGCCCACTCAGCATGATAATGATATACACCTCTGCCCGGTCATCTCTTTGAAACTCCACTCTCCTGTCACAACTCAAAGTACGACAGCAAAAGCAATGCGCAGGATGTATACTTGAACTAATACACAGCTCATATTTAGGCACTATATGAGCACAGTCTGGTCAAGTATAATTATGACAAATAGTAAATATATGAGGCTACACTGGCCTTTTACTATCACTGTGAAGAAAAAAAAAACAACTTGAGCTACACCTGATTACACAATCTTCAGCTTTAACCTTGTTAATATGACTTATATCATAAAAAGTTTTCATCCATACTGGCTTGAGTTACATTAGTGAACAGTCAGAGCTCCCTCTATGGGGCAGTGTCTTTTAAGGGACATGCTAAGATTACTTGTGTCAGCATTTCAGCTGAATACTGGCACCATGTTGACACACAGCAGATGAATATTAAACCTTGAGAAACAAAGATGTGCTTGAAGCAAAACCCTGCATAAATATTTTTCATATGCACACACACACACACGCTCACACAGTCTTGAGCGTCCCTCCGAGCAGGCACAATCACACTCAGGCAGATAATTCAGTGTCACAGGGAGCCTTGTCTCTGACCCTCTGGCCTCTTCCAGACAGAGGAAGCAGCTGGACAGGGACCCACGGCTGCCTGGAACTCACTTCCCCTGGGGAGCTCTAAGGAGAAGAGTCCCTCTCTGCCTCGGAGAATGACCAGCTGAGCTTCCTCGGCTCAGTATGTGACTGTGTCGTTATGTCCCCGTGTCCAGGAAGGTCTGAGCAGGCCGCAGAAAAGTGCAGCAGTGCAGTGCTTTTTGTGAGAGTCAGCAGGCTGATGAAAAATATGATATCACAACCAGTTTACTTTTTCCCCCTGGTCAGATATCTGTAAAGATGCTGCTTTTATGAAGTCACTATGTTCTGCTCAGGGCTCTGTAGTGTTTGAGAACACAGCTTTCAGTGTAAGTGCTTGTGTTAGAATTTTACCTGCTAGTCAGGGGTGGAAACTGCATAACTTAGACTAATTTATATTAGCTCTGGTTTTATACAGATTTTGAATTTAAACATACTACAAGGAGTATTTAACTAGTTAAAAAACAGTCTCAATTGAATACTAATGCCTCTACATGACCTACATAAGCAATAGGGCCCGATCAATACTGGAATTTTGGGAACAATGGCAAAGGATTAAGGATTTAAAAAATCATGATATCAATATATATAGCCGACATACTTTATTTATATGTATAAAATCCAAAATGACTGAAACAGTAAACTTTCACTGGTATTTTTAAAAAATAATTATGAATAACTATAAATAAAAAAAAACAACAATAGAACACCTTGAATTATAGCTATTTCAAGGAACTTTCATATTTTGTTGATTTTGGAGGCCCCTGTGGACAAAGATAGTGTTACCACGGTAACAACCACAAATTATAATGTCAAAAATAAAATTATCTAAACAAAACTCTCCTCCTGCTTCTTTTTAGCTAAAAAAAAAAGTAAATAATTTTTGAGGTTACATTTTGTGGTTATGGTGGCGGAAACACTCTCACACACTCGGATACAAAACAAGGATGTGCGGGTAATGCTCTCTTCTCACCCCTCTACACTACGGCCATATTACTTCCCCTGTAAAGTCTTTGTCATGAACAACAGCTTGTGTAGAAATCCTGTTAGAAACCTGGTTAAACATATATTATGTGACCAAGAAGTTGGGTTTCTTAAGCAGAAATCTACAGTGGCTGTTTTCCATTTTTAAAAAAAATCCTTTACCACGACAACAGAAACTACGTTTACATGACGTTTGGTTACTACAGAAAGCTGACAATAATGCTGTGTCTGAGTGCATGTAACATACTGAGTGTGAGACTCAGGTTTGCTTACACACACACACACACGCACACACACAATGTATTCAGTGGTGAGTGAGGCCCTTACTAAGTGCTTATTAATATTGTATGGTTAAATGGGAAATGTTAACATTTTTTCAATTGCCTTGGCAGCCTAATGAAATATTAAACAATAAGAGAGCTTTTGTTTTACCATAATACTAAGAAAGGGTAAACATGAAATTAATAACATCTTTTTTAAGGGAATGAGACATGTCTTTGCTGAGGTCAGAGTTTGTACATTTAGACAGATATCCCTGTTTAAAGCACACGTACAAACATCCTGCGATTATGGGGTTTGGGTGCATTTCAGAACCAATTAAATGAAACAATTAAATTCAACCACAAGTAGCCATTCTGATATATCTACACTTAGGTAAGATTGGGTGTTTAATTTGTTGATTTAAAACTTAATCATTTACGTGTCTTATTACTGAATGAGCATGATCGCCAATGTAAATCTTACGCGTCTCATCTTTGCATCTGCCCACTCTCTGCCATTAGCAGCTCCACAGAGACACAGCTTTACTCACTGCTCACGCAATGCTGACCCTACAGTGCTGCACAGTAAACCCCACATGACAAGGTCTTCTGAGCTATAAAACAGTAAAATTAATCTTGACAAAAAAGTATGTATGATTGCCAAGTTTTTTCCGAAAAATCTTCATTTAAAAACGTGATTAATCACAAATAATTACCACTTTTCAAAATAAAAATTAAAATAAATATCAAATTTATTCAAAAATGTTTGAAATCAAAGTAACATCTGGTATAAACATAGTGAATGAGTCAATTTGAATCTGAGTCACTCTGAGTTTTAATGATCCGTCTGGTTGGGCTTTGACTGAGGGTCCCGGCACTATGTGGCGGCCAAAGCTGTATAGGACAAAGGGTGCAGAGAAAAAATGGGTTAAAAAAGGAATAAGACTCGCATAACATCAAAATAAACAACTTCCAGCCATTACATATGACACTGTATCACACTTCTTGGACACATTTGCTAATAGGGTGTTTAATGATGTGTTTGACTTCATAGACAATCTTGTTATTTCATCAGCTGTCGTAATAGGGCCTCCAGTGGAGTGCCGCTGTCCAATCAGATGGACAGAAGGTTGGCTGACCTGTTTCCAGGGTCGTGGTTGCTATGACATCCAGTGACATGACAACACAGCAGAATGGAAAGCTAGACAATATGTTGTCCAGGCTTTGGTCAATCAGACACACTTGCTTTGAACTTCCAACTGACTCACGTCTCTAAATTGTGCTTAAAATGGCTCATATATGAGTTTAAAAAAAAAAATTCATATAAAGCTTAACACCTAATACGAGAACACATATATAAGAGTTTATTCCAAACTAGTTTCCTAATTTTGTAAAAGTACACATTACAAAAAAAAAAACATGCCACCATACAGTGTGTTTCCACTGTTACCTTTAAGCAAACACGCCCTCGGATGAGGGCATAGGGAATTGGGCCATAACTCCTTGAGTCACTGGAATTCCTAAGGTTATCCCCTTCTAGCCATACGTGGCCTTTTGGAACCTAAAAACATCACCACACACAGAAAAAATGATTAAGATGTAGATGTTTTACCATGCAACAAAGGAATCAAATAGAAAGCAAATCACTGAAATTGCAGTGGTTGAATTGCTAGTGGTTTCTCTCACAATAAAACAATAACAAAAGACGTAGCTTTATGACATCGCAAAGTAGTGTGGAATTACGGGAGTTGTTATCAACAACAACCACTGACATGACTCAGGGACAAATCATGTTCATGGGTGTAGTAATATTAAAGTTCTATTCACAATATGTTTAGTCACATTTACCGTCTTCCTTCCTCACTCTCTGACATATCGCATGTTTTCCCGTGAGGTTTAGCAACTAGCAACTAGCTAGCAACCCTAGCTATTTGTCTGTGTTTATTGGAAACATTTGGGATAATGTAAGTATATAACTCATAGAAATTGTCTGCTCTTTTTAGACATTTCAATGTATTCTTGCTTTAATTTCAACATGTAAAAGTGAGTTGGCCTATAATGTAATGAGAACCTACCTTAACCCCACCCCCTACCCCCAATGAGTTGCCTAAGCCATCCCGCCCTCCTCAGCCTATCTTAACGTCAACCTGCCTGTCCCTCTTTAACCCCGAACCGTCTTAGGAGAGGGGTCATGGGTAACAGGCAGGGTCGGGGGGGATTTAGAAGAACTTCAAACGGGGTCATTAGGCTGTTGGCTGAGATCTGCGCCCCTCTTACACAGGGAGGGCAAAGCAAGAGAGGGGCCTGAGATAGATGGGCAGAGAGGGAGAGAGACAGAGTTGGAGAAGGCTAAGCTGCGGCTAGCAGCAGTGTCCAAGGGTCTCCACCGCAGTCCGACCTGCCAGTGGGGCGGTCATCCAAGCGGGCTCTAATTCACAGTGACACCAATTATGATTAATCTCATCACTTTAGGAGAGTAGGCTTGTCAAGGCCCTAATTAAGTGCGCTGTCCCCCCTATATGTGCAGACAGGATCAACAACACATTATATTGTCATAATGGGCATCACAATCCACGAGTCTATTTTTGTGTTGCCTAACTTTTTAACGGCAAAAGTCCTCTGGAGGAAAGAGAATAACATGAATAAAGAATATAATCCATGTTGAGGTGACGTCACGGCTTAGCCACTCTGCTCGTGTTCTTTCTTCCTATCACCCAGCTCTCTGATTAGAGTCTTCGGTCCTACTGTGAGATGCTGCGTTTTGTTTCATATTCGATAATTGAGACAGATGATGTGACATAATCACGAGCCAGTGACATGTTGACCTAACATGAGGTAAACAACTCACTGAATAACGACGACACAAATGAATATCATTAAAGGAGTCATCTGAGAACCATATGTCAGCATGCTGGATTCCCACCATTACACCTCATTAACATGGTAACATATGCTGGCTCCCAAGCACAGGAAAAAGAAACACCACCGTTTGTCATCTGCCAAACCAGAACCCCCTGTTTCTCCTCATCTTCTATTTAATAAGAAAAAAGCATCATCTTCATCACACTTATCCTAAAAGCGCAGAGGTTTGATTAAGAAATTTCAAGCATCTGTCCAGAATTTGGTGAAACTGCACACACAAATTTAATTCAAAAGGAGGAAGCTTCTTGACATCACTTCTGTTCTATTTAGGATCCCAGCCTGACTACAATCTCTATAAAGGTCAATGAATCTGATCGGCAGAGTTAGGCACTTTGACTTTGAGTCCTCATAAATTACCTCATGAAGAAACCTAAACCTAAGTAACGACGAAAGTACTTTAAGGATCAACCAGACTGTGTTTCAGAAAAGTGAGAAAGTGAAGAGGTCTGAAACTTGACCTGCTGTACTGCGGCCAGAATAAGGATAAGAGCTTATGCATATCACCTTCCAAGTCGCAGGTGTGTGCACGAAGAAAAAAAACGTAGTGAGCCAAAGGCAAACCTCTGAATTAAAACCAGGTTGATGCAAAGCAGTGGTGTAACCAGACCCCTGACTCTGCTTTTTAAAGACAACTGCTGTTTCAAGCACCTGTAAATGGCCACAAAACCATGAGTGTCACTTGATTCTTCAGCATGCACATAAATGTTGTGCTTAAAGGAACAGTTCAGATTATCTGAAGTAGGGTTGTATGAGGTACTTATTGATAGTCAGTGTATTATCTACAGTAGATGGTGCTCTGCATGTCCCCAGTCAGGAGAAACAGAGTTGAGTACCAGTGAAATCAGTAATTTTACCTTGCAGGAATAGCTGGTCTGTGGTTGCTTCAGTCTATTAGTTTATATTATTGTGTGACTTTGGTATTTGTAAAGTATAGTTTCACTGAACTCACACAATAACAGAAACAAATCAACAGATGGAGGCAGCAGTAGACCAACAACTCCCATGTTATAAAAGTTAAAACTATTGATTTTGCCTATGGAGTTTGGTTGGTTTGGAGAGAGCAATATTTGGCTTGTATAACAGTGGTTTCCAAAAGGGTGTCCGACGGCAAAGTAAAGTGGTGAAAATATTATAAATATAAAGTGCACTTAAACTGACATAGGTTTTTTTTTTTGTTTGTTTTTTTGTTCAGATGGACCTTTTTTACGTGGCTAAAATACCTGTTGTTGCTGACCTTGTCCACAGCAGTTCATTGCTCAGCTTCTGTGCTGGTGAGCCCCCCTCTACTCTAGGTAATACACTGACTATTATGTACCACATAGGACCCTATTTCAACTAATCCAAGGTCTTCATGTATATCTTTACATCATGGGCTTTGTAATGCTGTCAGAAAACATGCGCCATGTTACTGTAGAAATAAAGCTTTGATTGAGGAAAAACACACCTTTTGGTATTGTTTGGCATAAGCAAAATTTGTACGTTTTTTTTAAAATTACACTTTATCAAATAATGATCATTAATGTTACCACTGATCAATTAAGCAAAGTTCTTGCAATTTGCAACCCTAATTTTTATTCAAGAAAGGAAAACAGGAGAATGGAAAAAACACAAGTACACAGCGTGGGGGTGCACCAGCTAAATAATCATGATATATCATCCATTTTTGTCTAAAGGAAATCACACTAAAGTAGTGTCCTCATCTGCAGTAATGCAGGTAGACCATTCCTCCCATTTTCTGGGGAAGGCTGTTCCTCTAGAACTCAGAGGAAAAGTTAACCTTTTCATTACAAAGATTTCCTTGATGTTGATCCACTGCACAAGGATAGGAGCCTCAGATTTATCACAGTACTTTTTCTACTTGAATATCTTTTCTTTACTTGAGTAAAGAGTTAAATCAGTACTTCTACTCTAACCAGTCTGTTTTTCACAAGTAACTCTACTTCTTCAGTAAAGAATGTGTATACTTTTTCCATCTCTGCTGGTGTGACGGATGGCACAGATTGCACCCGTCCTGTGGTTGCTGGCTGGGTCAATGCAAGGCTTTGTGTATCTGTCATAGACGTGTCGAGAAGCATTGAAACTGGAGCCTACGCTCACCGTGGAGGTGTGTTGTTAAACAGCCGCACCATTACAGTGCTCATTATGTTAACATGATTGAGGCGGTGAATTATCTTCATCTTAAATACATACAGGCTTTATCTTTCACCATATTACTCTGTCTATGTTTACTGCAAAGGACAGGACATAGGGGGACATCTCATCTCTCTGTCTGTGTCACCCTCTCTCTGTCTGCTATAATATTAGGGATCAAGTGTCATTGTTTTGACACAATAGCTCAGACATAGAAATGATTCCTAAAAGGTGACAGGGCAATTAGTCTGCTGTTGGATCTCTGAGGGTGGAGAAGACCTGCATGTCTGTCAGAGCAAAAAAAGGAGGTGATGACAGGGTCTAACACCGCCTTCCAAAATTCATCTTTACAGGTCCACCCATAATACCTCACACCACCCTAATAGTCACACACAAACACATACATCCTCTGAGGAAAAAAAAAACTCCCCAAGGGAGCCCAAACATTTATGTGAACAGCGGGTATTTTCTCAGTTACCACAAAAGCTGTTGCATAAAGAAAGGGATTTTACTCCAGGGAATTAAAACATTAACGTGGGGAAGATTATATTAGGCTGCATTATATAAAAAAAAAGTTTAATGACAATCAGTTTTGTAGCAACTAGCGTGATAGTTATTTCAAAGTTTTCGTCTGTTTTGTTTGTAAAGCTGACAAATGCAACAGTTTAGAGTACTAGCAAAGTATTACAAATACACAAACAAAATGTCCTGTATCTTTTCAAGATGTCGGCAACAAAAAACAAGACACCAGCTCACATGCTTATGCCTAGAATGCAGTCTGATAGAACACCCTGAAAAACAAACAAAAAAATAATAATTCATGCTTTCTATACTGTTTTCTCTCTCTGTCTCTATTCATTCTGCATCATGATTCATGAGCCCAACTCCTGTCATCCACCAGATACAAAAGAAAATCCAGGCGCTTTCTCGTGAATAAAGAGTTTTCTGTCCTTACGTTGAACATTTTCAAATATCACTTTCAGCTCTGCATTACTTTACTGTGTTTGACAAACATCATCTTATCAGATAAAATGAAGAGAACTAACATGTTGGGTTGTAACCATTTCAAAAAATACTGGAACAGTTAAATACATTGCCTCAAAATCAGGAAGCTTTTTCAAATTAAGCAAAAACACAGACAGTCTGATGGAGTGACAATACACAAGCACTGTGTCCTCATCAATCAGCAGCAATTTTTCATTTTTCAAATTTTTAATTTCAACCGTTGGTTGGAAAACCCCCCCCCAAAAACAAGAACTTTGAAGATGTCACCTTTGGCTATTAGAAGTTGTGATATGTATCTTTGACTATGTGTTAAGTATTTAATAGACTAAATGACTAGCAATTACTTAAACGGCATTATATGCAACACTTTCCTAAAAAATAAAACAATGTATAAACTCATATAAACATAATCCCTTTCATTCATCACTTATGAACCCAGTGGTGTCTGTATCTGTAGATCATTGCCCTCTGCCTGTAATTTATTATTTTCTCATATTTTGCTGTGTTTGGGACATTTCTGAGTATCAGTCTGTTTGGCAGTGGTGTGTAGCCCCCAGCCAATACAGAAAGCAGGTTGGGATTTTATAAAAACACTGTGGTTTCATTGTATTCTCTCTCCTTTTCCACAGCTGAGAGCTGCAGACAGAGTTTTACACAAACACACAGGCAGAGCAGACTGAGGATCGCTTTGGCTGTATTCACATAAAATCCGATGTTGTGTGAGGTGTGGGTCTGTTTATTTATGCTTTAGAACTAGAAACTGTGAAACGATCAGAAAATAACATTTTATCTCTCTGATTCTCTGCTTTGTTCTCGCTAGTGGCTCTCCTCCTAATTCACAGTTTATGTCCCTTGCCCTTTCTTGTTCACTGAGGTAGGAGGGAGGGGCCAACTTTGGATGATGCATTTACAAACACTGTTTTCAGATTATACTTTTAATTGATAATGAAAAAAGACAGTTGCAGCCTTATTAGAAACAAAAATAACTGCCTTGACAGAACAGAGGCCTTTGCATTAAATTGTGTGTTTTCACACCATAACTGATATGAATCTTGCCAGTGTGACATACCGTTGGAAAAAAAGCAACATGTCACCAAGATATCATCATCTACTGATTAGTTTAGATGTGTTAAGTGAAAGAGAATCCAAAATGAATAGAAACCCATAAGCTGCACCCGAAACTTGATGAACAAACCAAAATACAGGGTGTCCAGAAAGTCTCTTTACAATGTAAAACATTTATTACAAAAGCAATTGATGAGATATGTTAATCAGATTTGTTCTATGTACTCAGTGGTTATCAAAATTTTTAATCACATTGCATTTGTGTTTCAGGGACCCTGTTGATGAAATAGGTTCTGTTAAATAAACCACTAAATAATGGCTACTCCTCAAGAAAAGGCACAATGTGTATCATGGTTTATTGAAACAAAATCAGATACGCAGACTCAGCGAAACTACAAGATTAAGTATGGAAGACATCCACTGTCACGTCCGCCAATTCGTGCAAAAGCTCACTGATGCCATTGCCACCATTGATGAGGCTATGCTATAGCGAACATGGCAAGAAATCGAGTACCGTCTTGATGTGCTTCGTGCAACTAATGGTGCCCATCTAGAGGTGTATTAAATGAGGCAAAAAAAACATCAATATCTACTTTTCATTTTGTAATCATTTCTACAGATTTGTCTATTCATTTGCTTTTGTAATAAATTTGTTAAATTGTAAAGAGACTTTATGGACACCTTGTATATCATCTGTCTACCTAGTGCCAAGTTAAAAAATGACTCAAACGGAAACTTCTGTCACAACATCCTGGGACCCTGAATCACAATGCAAAGATGTCCCCCATTACAAGTTCAGTCCTGTGTATGTGGAGGTGAAGCTGGTAGAAGAGGAAACCTCTTGATTTCCTGTTTGATTTGTTGAATGACACTTACAGGCTTGGCCTTATGCTATGTTTCACTGAACTCATTCAACAGTCTGCCCATAGTCTATAAAATACACAAGAAATTCAAAAACATGCAACATAAACGCAACCTTTGGTTCTTGGACATATGCACACACTCACACACACGCACACGCACACGCACACACACACACACACACACACACACACACACACACACACACACACAAACTCGCACACACACCTCTGCCCACCCATCAGTCTGTCCATTCGGCTGGCACTAACTCTAACAGGCTTCAGAGAGATTGCAGGCCTGAGCTGTGGGCGTTGGGGAGAGTAGTAATAGAAAAGCAATGACAGTGGTTTCAGCGGCAGAACCCCTGCTCACTCTCTGGTTTTATCACTGTTCTGAGGAAATATAGGTGTTGTCAAAAGCTGATATTTTGACCAATGACACAAAATGGATGTGTGCGGTCTAAAATGTAAACAACTATGATAGTATATAGATGGTGGTACACAGACAAAGAAAACCAAAAACTGAGAGACAGTTTTGCATTATGCATAGAGACTCGGTCAAAGTGTTTTGTTGTCTTCATTTATTCTCTATCTTACTGTATCTTTTTAACCTTTTTTCCTCAAAAGAGACTCTGAGCTCTGGTTGCTAGAAGCAAAACAGCACAAATGCCACCAGGAACCCTGACTTGGTAAAGCAGGTAATCGCATGATGTATAAGAAGAGCAGCTGAAACATTTTGAACAAATATGTGCATGTTGGATGTAAACATACTCACATATGTGTGGGTCTTGAACACATCTGATGGGCCACTTGTGCAGATCTTGTCACCCTCCAGTCCAATTACCCTTTTACAAATGTTCATATTTGCGTCAAATGGACTCTTTGCAATGACTATATCACCCCTGGAGAGAAAAAAATAAAAACTCAATCAACTTAATTCTTCAGGGTTCATGCATTCACAGAAAAGACTAAATATCTTGTGAGTATCTTATGAGTGACAAATGTTTGTCTGTCATTTCCTTCTACTTCTTTGAGAAAGAAAACAAACAAACAAAATGGCCACAAATGTTGTATATCAAAAATGTACATTGTGAAATGTTTGTACATATTCCATTGTGTGTCGTCTTTTTGCCTACTGCATATGAATCCACTGACTGGAACCCACTTTTTTATTTTGAAAAGATGACGACTCATCCGTTCAGAGAAGACAACATCATGGTTGACAATGGTGGGCTCCATGGATGGACCAGAACACTGAAACAAAACAACAACAACAAAAAAACATTATTTCTTTTGCATAGATTAATTAATATAATTTGAGAAAAATACAAGCCTTAATTCTGTGATCATAATAATACAAACCACTACAATTTCTCCAATGTATTCGAAGGCACAATGTGCAATGCAGCCATACTGGATTGTGTAGCCCACAAACCCCAAAGTCTTCCCAAGCACACTGCGGAACATCCCCACCTACAGCACAAAACACAACAGGTACAGTGTCACTGTACATGGTTATCACAGGCCTGGAATTAAGTCAGTTTTGGGGCTTTTGATAAAAACAGTTATTGCGGCATCATGGCTAAAATGTAAGGCACCAAGGCTAAAACCAATGGTGCAAGAACAGTAATTTATAGTTACATTGTATGATGACAAAACAGTATTAGATCTGCCACCATCAATAATCAATACAAACACAAATTATTACACTGCAAAAAAATGATCAAATCAATAACTAACCAGTCAATGTCAGACAAACTTGATCATAACTTCATTTTAGCAGTTACCAAGTGTTTCTGTAGCCTAGTGGTGAAAAATGTTAAAAATATACATATTAGCACTTTGAATTACATGGAAGTGGATAATATATTACGGTGAGCCCCATTTAAGAAATATTACATATTAACAATTCATTATGTATCTGCAAAAATACATAACTCTATAACACAAGATAAAGGGTGTCAAATGTCAACAGTCTTCTTGTCAATTCAGCATCAATATGTAAGTTCATAGTTAGCTAACACTATGCAGCAATATCCTGGTAAACTTTAAAACATGTGCATTTATATTTACACCATACAGTGTTTAATTTCTTGTGTTAACATAATGTTAGTTAGTGGATTAGCTGTTAATTTTTATGCCGCACATAAATCCTGCCCTCCTGTTGATGTTCAGCATGATGACAGAGACACTGAAACACATAAGTCTGTTTATTTGCTGTTGTATGGAGTTTCAAATGAGGAAATCAACAACTGCCAGTTCAAAACAGCGTATGCCAAACTGGCTGTGTGGATGGATCATTTTAGAGGGGGCATTATGGTCACACTCTGGGGCATCCATGAAACTGGCCATTTGGATATGGTATAATCCGTGCCCTGTGATCAAATGCTACATACATACTATGCGAGGAGATGATTCAGTGTCTGGTCCATTTATGGTAGGCTTATGTCCTTCACGGGATTTCTGAAAACAAAAGCCGTTTGAGGTTTAATTCTTAAAGGTGTGGACAAGGTTGTCACAGTTGGCCTACTGCTAAGATGGCACATTCCCTGGTGTTTCATTCTCAGACGCTGAGCGGCCAGTTCACGGCAGAAAACGGCCCTGAACTTTGCTCCTGTGTAGGATGGCCCAATCAACACCTTGTGCTCAGGTGACGGACAAACAAAGGAACTGTGACACGTCCAGCCGAGCAGCTCCACACTGTCTGCAGCTAGTCCCTGACACTGTGCTGCTTCCACCACAATCATTAGAGCAGTTATCAACTTCTGTCGGCACCATAGAAACATGACGACACCCCCTGCACCCACCCACCCACCAAGCTGCCCTGCAAACACTCTGTCGCACAAACACACAAGGACTATCTGTGTGTCTTCTGAGCAAACATCCCAGCCACACTCAGGTTATTGACTTTTACTCAAGGTGCAACCTGTTGGACGGACAGAAGAAAGTGAGTCAATCTTTAAACAGTGTCATACAAACCATGCGTATGCAGGGACACCTGCACACACACACATGCATATACACAAACAGATTGAAACTGTGTGTTTAGAAAAGAAAAGACACAGCTTGGCTTAGAGGTTAGTCTGCACTTCAAACATTTTTATCTCAGGCCGCTGTCCTGCCAGTCCACCACAGGGTAAAGAAATCCTTTCCTCTGTCTCCCCGATTCCTTCTGTCTCTTCCCCTCTTCCTCTCTCCATGTCTTCTCTCCCTCCCAGGGTATTATTAACCAAAGCAAGCAGAGCGGAAACCAAAGCCCCAAATCCTCAGAGCTCTGGGAATGACTTCCCAAAGATGGACACGGATTAGACCCCCAATTTCTCCCTTGCCCCACCACCTCCACCCCCCCCTTTCTCCCCAGGTCCCCAACAGACCGGGTGTCAGGTGGCTCTCCCAGCCCTGCCAAAGGTGTTACCCCTAATCCCATTACCCCCCTCCACTCTTCTCACACACACACAAACACACACACAATGCTCTCTCATTCATGCCAACTATATTCCACCTATTAAACCTTCTATCTCTTCTTTCATCCCGAGTATGGTTTGTCTCTTTGGCCCATTCACCATCGTCTCTGATCCAAAAAAGACCAACTCTGTCCTTTTACCTCCTCGTGTGCTGCTACTCCGCTCTTCCCTCTGTTCCCTGATCACCCCTGGCAACCCTCTGCTTTTTGCTGCCACTGCGAATGACAGCACTCGAGCAGGTGAAGGGGCACATATATACGCTCAGCACAGGGCCCAAATGAAGTGGCCCTTTCCAGTCACATAGGAACTATAAACTCAGTCCTCCCACAGCTGGTACAATAACACCTCTGGCCCTATAATTCCTCTGTTGGGAAGCAAGTGGTCTAAAGGTTAATGTGAATCTCAGGTCTGCACTAAGGCAACATGTACAGCTCTGTTTGTCTTGCTCTCAGCTGCCTCCGCCAGCATCTCTGTCGCTGCCGTGCTGTAATGCACTCACAGACATGATCTCACATGTGCTCTACCTTCTGCTGGGCCGGGGGATCAGGAATCTCTTTGCTAGCACTCATTCGCAAAGCACAGTGGACAGTCTCCCTTACAGCTGCCCTCATATCTCTGTTTCAGCTCCCCCTCCTCCTCCTCCATTCCAGCGTGCATTCATCATAGGTAGGGATTAAGGGACTTTGCATAACAAGATCACACAGCCAGTGACTGATATCAAGAGAGTCCATATGCAGCCGCCTGGTTTTCTGAGGCACCCTCTGTCATTGATATTGTGTGTCTGTGTGTGTGCGCATGTGGTGTGAATGTGCACAGACAATAGCATTACCTATGTGTTTCATACAAAGTGCATATATGAGATGCAGTGACTCCTCTGGGAGTCAGAATGAGGTGGACATCCACAGAGACCTCTGATTGGATCTCTATTACCTCTAATTCCCCTGAGCAAAGAGTCAGGCAGTATCAAACACTATCTCCATCTCCTGCCCCTAATACCCTGGCCCATGTGTGTGTGTGTTGGGGAGTAGCAACATTAATTGAATGCTGTATTACAGCTGTAAATTAACACAAAGTCTCTCTGTTAATCCAGGATTACACGCCAAACATGTTCATGGGAAAACAAAGAAAGTCAGCGCAGCCCTCTCTGCAGAACCATCTGTGGCCACCGGCCTCCCGCGGTCACAGCGCAGCGCTACAGTGGGGAAAAGAGGGGGATCCCAAATGAATAGCTGCTGATGGAAACACATCATTGTGTGTTTAACTCTGTGATCCTATTACTGAGGGAGCCCTGTTTCACTCGGGGCTGTAGAGTGATCACAAGTAGATGAATGAATTTTTGCAACACTAACTATGAGCAGTATGCAGCAGTGGCGAGAATGTCTATCATTATGTTTACCAAGCTGTCAAAAGCAGGGCTGTAACTAACAATTATTTTCATTGTCAATTACTTTCTTAATTAATTGATTAGTTGTTTGGACTATAAAATGTCAAAAAACACTGGTATATAAATGTGATCAATGTTTCCTGACATCCTCAAATGGCTTGTTTTGTCCACAACTCAAAGATAATTTACTGTACTGTCATAGAGAAGTCAAGAAAGAAGAAAATATTCACATTTAACAAGCTGGAATCAGAGAATTTAGACTTTTTATTTCTTACTAAATGACTCAAATAATTAATCTAACAAAAATAGTTGGCAATAGTTTTAATATTTAAATGAATCATTGAAGTCCTAGTCATAATTTGAGACACTACAAAAACAAAATGTGAACTAGGTGTTTGTCCATCTACATTAGCATTAATAACGAGGCTTCCTGAGAGTTGCTATAACATACACATTGACAACAAAATGGAAAGAGTCGCTCAAAAACTGATAAGCATAGGGCAAGGCGTTATGGTTCTTTCACATGATCAAATGTGATGCTTACTCGGGATGACAACAATGAAATGACCTTGGCAATGTTCTAAAATTTAATGAAATTTGCATATAATCAAGACTGGTGGCCACATGACATTTCTTAAAGTAGTGATTTAAAGATAACATTTGCCAATGTCATTCCTATTTCTATAAAAAAAAAAAATCCATCATAATTTATATACTGATGAAACATTCTGCTTCAAATTGGCATAAAAAGTTGTAATATTAATCAATTAGTCATCAACTAACAAATCAATCTGCAATTATTTTGATAAGTGTATGAATATTTTCAAGTTTCTTGAAAGTTTACTCTGTGACGGTGGACTGAGTGTCTTTGGATTGTGGACAGAGCAAGATGTTTGGGAACGTCATATTGGGCTTTGGGAGATGTCAATTAATCAATCAAGTAACAGATCAATTGAGAACATTGGTTAGTTGGACAGCAAAATGCAATAAAGCAGTATAGAATCCAGAGCCTGGTCTCTTTATTGTAATCTGACTTTATCTTTTTTAATTAGTTTTTGGTGTTGTTGTTTTTCTTTTGTTTTCTTTCTCTGTTTTGATTTTTCCTCCTGTATACTCCACTCAATATTGTGTCGATCGCTAGTATTTACTTTTTTGTAAACTCAGCTACCATATTATAATGCACATAGTTGCTCTGACTTTATATATGCAGCTTAGGTTATAGGTGGGAATCCTATGATGTCGGTGGAAAAGGCAGGGAAAAGTTAATCAGCCGGTTCCACTTTGACTTTTGCTAGTAATCATTGAAATACTTTATCGGAAACCCAGCTAATGTTGGAACATCAACCCCCAAAACTAAATAAATTGAAAATGAAACAAACTTACTAACATCATATCAAAACTGACACCTAATCAAACACACATTACTGAAACCATAAGGAAATATTCAAAAAGGAATTACTGGCACTGGTCTCCAGAGATTTGAAGCTGCCATTGGCTGAGTAGTGTTAATTGATATACATGGCCAGTCTATTAGAACCACAAAGAGAACCAGAATCCAAACAGCACATAAGGGCCTTGCAGTGGACTCCTTACACAACTAAATTAGGAAAACATGGGCTGAGAGAGAGCTGGGCAACAGGGGGGCTAAGAGGCTTACAAGCCCCTTGTCAGATATTCCTCTTCTCCCTGAGGATCCCAGATGGAAGGGAGTCTGGAGGAGCAGGCAGCACCGGAGAGGGGACGAGTCCCACCTCTGATGTCCTCCTCTGGGCAGCAGAAGGCAGGGGAAGGAGGGGCATGAGTCCTGTTGCGCAGAGCTTGATTTGATCTTAATGTGAGCTATAAAAAGGAGGAGGTTCGACAACCAGGGGGGTCTGTTTCAACTATCAGTCCAATCAGAGATAATCCTGCTGATTTAGACACAGGCACCTGGCTGGATGGAGAGTGACAGATGTAGAAGTCCCAGTCACTGAGTACCATGTCTAGCCCCCATCTTTTCTAGGTCTGTCTTCTATCAGAGGCTTAATTGAAGTGACTGATCTCCATATTGCTCTTTTCATTGTTGCTAACGGCAACACAGCCGTGAAACAGCTGAGCGAGGTTACTATTTGAGGAGCTGAGGGTTTAAACCTACAATCAATGGGTCAGCCAGAGCAAATAATAGCCAAGTGATATGAATACAACTGCTATGAATTGAAAGGAAGTGTGGGTTGACATAGTCCCCAGCCAATTACATAGAATGGAAAAATCAGCCACTAAGCCTTATTGTATTGACCACAAGTGAGTGCATGGTGCTGGCCTGGTGCTGAGAGAATTGAGAGATCTTATCTGTTGTTGTATCAGATTGACAAAGGAGTTTGTGTTTTGCACTCAGCAGCTCATGACAAAGCCTGGTATATTTTAACACTGGCTAACGACAGACACGTCAACCTTAAAGCAAACCTATGGTTTTTAAGAATGTGATTTCCTTTCATTTTAAATGAACATTTTCTATATATTTTTTAACTGTCTGCCTTTCCTATTCTATAGGTCAACCTAAATATGGCTCACTGTATTTCATGCAACATCAGCAAAAATATCAAAATAAAGCCGTTCAAAACATGGAAAAAAATCCAGTTCTTTAACAAAATTAGCAGCCTAAGCTTATTGTACTTGTGCCCTTAGAATATTACTTTACTTTAAAGGCTAACAAAACAAATATGGTGCATGTTGATGATAATCTTGCATCCCCCGGACACAAGAAGTCTATTGCTTCTCGCAGCTCCACACGGATGGCAGAATTAGACTGAAGGAACCAAAACAGCCTGACCAGGAAAGGTCTGACATGTTATGACTGTTGCCATTATACAGCTCAATCAGATACAGAGACTGATAAAACTGACAAAAACACTGCAGAAAAACACACACATGCACAGATGACACATTGGAAAAAAAAGGGGTGGTGGGGTGGGGGTGGTGGAGGGTTGTGTACAATTAGGCTGCTGTGTTTACACTACCACAGACTGATGCTACAGAGCCTTAAGTTTAAACAGTTCCTCCAGAACAACAATTAATGCAAATTCAACCAATTCAATTAAAATTCCTGTGAATTTACCCTCAGTCAGCTTTGTTCTTTACTGTCTCCTGTACTTAGATATGCTATGTGCTAAACTGTTGAAAAGAAAACCACGTTCTGAAGATGATTAAAAGATGTTGCTGGGGGAACTGTAGCCACATAAAGTATACTTTCACAGGTCCTCCATCTTTTAACCATCTTCAAATGCTGTGTGCCAGGCTTTCTCAACTGTTATTAGAGCACAGACCAAAAAGGGGCAGGTCTCAGGAAGGGTCAGTCCTGCACGACCTTGCAATTTTGTTCAATAACCATAACTTTTCCGCAAATTTGACCAATCATCGTAGCTTTCCACAAGTTTCACCAATCATATTCCCCCACACAAATGCCATACATGTCCATCTCAATGAACCAACTGAATGTTTTCTCATCTACTTTTTTTTGGTCATGAAAAGAACTGAAAAGAACACAAGAACTGTCATTGTTATTGCCATTTATCAATGCTCTCTGCACATTTATATTTTATAATTTTCTGCTTGCTGTTTTGACTGAGTTTGAATTCCAAAAAGATTTTCCTTCTTTATGGAATACCCCCTGGGTGAACATTTACAAATACAGCATATTTTGTTAGAATTTTTGTGATTTGTGGCAACCTTTTGTTGGTTGCACTTCTTCCCACAATTTCATTGCAAACATCCTACAAACATCACAGCATGCATCACAATCTTTTAGAAAAGCTGCCGTGAAATCAGGCATTTCTAGCCAATGTCAAAAGTAATCTTAAAAAAAGCCCATGAAATCCTGGTGGGACTGTTTAAATTGGGATTTAAGAGAACTGGAAATGAGGTGACTGGCACTGTGCAGATTATGTGAAGAAAGTTTCCACAGCAATGTACTCCTATGTCCTGCACATTGCACTGCTGAAGCAGGCTCTCCTGCTTCAGAGATGCAGGTCAGTCAGCGCATCTTATTTGTCTCATATGGGCTTTCCACAATGCCCAGTGTTGTCAGTCATGATATATTCCCTTGGTCTCCTGTCAGCACATATAAATCTCAACAGTGCTGTCAAAACAGCAGGACTGCCTCTGCTGAGAGCATTTGTAAAGTGAGCAGTTGGGCTATTGCTTCCTCTGGAGCCCTTACAGTATCCTGTGATCTTGTGCTGCCTCTGGCCTCTTCTCAGCCACACAAAGCTTTTTTACAGCTGTCTTAAGGATTACACTGATCTCTCATCAGTCAGACAGTATTAATAGTGGACATTAAACAGTACAAAAGAAACAGGCCTTTCCCCCGCCAGCGGTTTGCCTAATCTGATACACCATTCAGAGTTCTTAAGATATGTGAAGGAGGTTTCCATCTTTAATAGGCCTTTATCACAGCAGATATTTTGATATTTTTGTCATGGTAGGAAAAACAGGTGTTATGAGCAACATTAATGATGGCTCTGTTTTATTCAAGTGTCTGATGATACATCAAGAGCCACCATTAATTATACTATAGCAATAATTGATTATGCTTTGGAGATAGGCTAAGAATTGAATGCCAATCAGCTATTCTTAATAATATTAATAATAGATTCTAAAGAGTGTATTCTGGACAATTCTCGAGTCAAAACTTGATCCAGCTTTATATATAATATAATTACTGTACTTACATATAACAATTTTAATAGTGGTAAAAACTTCACTGCTTTTGTTGTGTGATTTTTTCTTCTTCTCTATTTTATCACTAACTACACCCATAACTTTCAAACGCTCCAGTATACTGCTATGTTCCAGAGAGAATAAAGTTTTACCAGTATTATGAATCAATTTTAGTTAAAAAAATGTAAATGCCAGCAGTTCATCATCATATTACACTCAGCTGAATTGATGTAGAGCACGTATAAACTGGAATAGTCTGTGTTGGCGTCAACAAGTTTAAGTCTATAGTTCCCTTTACTCACAATTTTTAAACCATGAATGCCATTCAGAAGATGCTGGTGTTCACCACATCTATCCACAGCTATCCCTGAGCCGCAGTGGATTCCTACTGTAGTATTATGCTTGCTGCACTCCGAGTGGCCTTCCTCTCACCTTTACACCTGCTGAACCCTCCAAACTGAATGTGATCTGGGATGTGACGCACAGGGAATGACAGTGATGTTCACTGTCAGCTTAAAATTACTATGGTGCACTGAACCACAATACACATACATGTACACAGAGCTGCCACCACGTGCACAGGCATACTATCTGTCATATTGCACTTATTTTGACTGAAACTGCTATTGCGATACAATTAGAGGGAATGATCATTTTTACATTACAGTTTTAACTTTTACTGAACAAACATGTTTTCTTTTATCTGAAGAATTTTTATTTTATGATTTTTAGGCTTAGTGAGACTATTTTTATTTCATTTATAATGCTGGTTTCACAGCTGTGACAATGAATTACAAACGCGTAGTTCACTTTGTAAATTAAAAAAAAAGTTTAAAAGTAAATGTAGTAAACCAGTATAAAAATGACATATGAAGATCACTGTGTATGAAATGTTTGGAACCTAGTTTCAGTCTCTGCTTTGTGTTTGGAACTTCCTGCATTTGTGTCTGTTTTGTTTTTGTTTGTTTTTATTGTTTTAGTTTGTGAAAGTGTTACCTATTAGAACATTTTATTTAAGAAGGGTAATAAACTAAAGCTTCAGCCTAAACCTTTTCGGTCTATCTAATGACGTGCTACCTGTTGATACTTTTTTTTTTTAAATCTTTATGTGAAACTGTCAACTAGGATTGAAAAATACTACTACTATTATTACTACTATAAGCTTGTCTGTTTAGCAGAATTTGAAAAGTAATGTGTTATAGTGTAGTAATTTGCCATTTTGAGTTGTATTAAATGAAATATGTTTAATTCTTGCACATACTGTGAATCATAAAGGCAAACCTCCATCAAAAGAGTCCACATTCAGGCATTTATTGCTGTTTTACATACAGGTGTGAGTAATGTCACTCATTTACATGTTGCAGTGTGTTAAAACACTCAAATTCTGTCCCTGTATCAAACAGTTTTAGAAAATTCAGTGGCACTAAAAGCGAAAGACATTATACAGTGAAGCCATTTACTGTACGACTGATTCCTTCTTACTGAACATAATGTACCCATTCACATGTGTAGGTAATATTCTCCTTATTTACAATAAGGACGTTATGGTGGCGTGATATAACCCATATGCTATTATTAACTAACAGTTTTAATTGTAGTTCAACTTTATGTGATTGATAAACAAGACATGACAATCATCATAACAGAAGGCTGATTCTGTCATTCGTGTTCTGTACTGTTATGCAATGAACCAACAAGGTCATAGTCAAAGCGTTGGGTGACTTTTTATACATTGAATAGTTGCTGGCCGTTGCCATGAAAAGATAAATTCACGTTTATGTTTGGATAAATATAAAACAAGAGCTTTACTCACCGACAGAGTGATTCAATGCTCCAACCAAGCAGTAATAACAAATTGAACTTCCCTTTGACAGCAGCCACAGGCAGCCCCGCAACAATCTCTACTCTCATTGGTCGAGCACTACCAAAGTCTTCTCTGATTGGACAACCTGCTCCAAAACATTAACGGGCGTCAGCACGTTACAAGCAGTATGGCAGCTCCCATGAGCAGTGTGGGTAAGCCCACAGCTGAACGTTCATCGTTCAATGCAACGAGTTTTCAGAAGAAAACGAGGAGCAAGTTAATTTCCATACCTGGTACCAGACCTTCGGTTCAAAATGGACAACTGTTAGTTTCGACCGGTGTCACGTCGCTCGACTATCTGCTCGGTCAGTCTGCTGTTGAGATGTAATGCTAGCGCTAGCCACACAGGCTAACAGTGTTTTCAATGTAAACGTTAGCTAGACGTTAACATTACGGATAACTAGATTTCTGGCATATTTTGTCGGAACACAGTCACATATAATTTTACGTTGAATTGTCCTTGTCCCATGGAAAGATTTTTATTCTGAAGTTGTTTGTATAGAGATTTTTTTCCTGAAGCTGATGTCAGAAATGCCCCATTCTCAATTTTGTCTGATTCAAAGACTAGCCCAACAGACTTTGACATCCCTGTTTAATCTTAATGTATTTTAATGAGACAGATGTCATTTCAAAAATCAAATGTCTTTTGATAGAATTGGCATGCTATGATTCAATATTAAGGGAGACAGGAAAAACTTGAACTGATATAAAATAATATCTTCAAGTTGTTGAGACTGATGATTCATAAAAGAAAATTGACAGCATAAGTTGTGTATCACTGTAGACATGAACAAGTGATATCGCCCGGCACTGATAAACGTCTGATTATTAGGAATTTGTCTGTGTATTTGCCACATTGCTCTGTAATCTATTTGTTATCTGCATATATTTCATAAGGAATATAGTTTTTTGGTTCCTAAATCATGAAAATGTTAAGAAACTGTTGGTCTTAAAGAGTAAATACAGTATACGTGTTCAAAATTAGCAAAAATTACAAACCAGATTATCCTTATTCTTATCTTCATTTATTTTTGGCCATATGTAAAGGCAATCAACATTTTATGGCCTATTTTCCTCCTTAAATAGAGAAATAAATATTGCTGTAAGCCCACAGAGGCTCATGAAATATGTTCTTGTATGTGTCCCTGTATCTGATAAGGGACACCACTGTTTTCTGGTGAGTGTTTGTTTATAATTGATATGTTATGAGTACTGTCAGCAATGTAAGAATTCATCAATGGAAACACTGTTTCATGCCTGGATTCTTGTTTATTTGCTTTATTATTTGTAAAGCATTCTATATGACTACTCTATTTCAAGCTTATTCTCTAACAGCTGAGATGTTGTTCTGGGCCAAGTCTCAGATTACCAGCCATATACACTGACAAACAGGAGCAAGGTTTAGCAGAACCCACTAACATCATTGGTTAAATGGAAAAAACAAAACAAAAAATAATGTTATTAATTGATTTACTTTAATGAAGCAATCACAATAATCAGTAAGTGAAATGCTGTTAACTTACCAGTGGTCTTAATTTTCTATGGGGTTAATGAAACTTTTAATATGACAGTGTGAAAACAAAGTGTGTGAGATGTCTCTTCAGATATCCAGCTCTCCAGCAGGCCAATTTGATTGTTGTTAGTGTGATGACTGCTGATATGTCACAGTAGCACAATCACAGGTGTAAATATTAAATTGAAAGATTGCTGAATTCCATTTAGCTGCTTCAATTTCAGGGCCTTTGCTGCTGTGCTCATTGTCACACTGTCATGCCTGACTGGGGCACTTGAATAGATTGGAGTCATCATTGCTGTTATCAGTAACACCTGTGATTTTCCCACCATGACAAGTCAAAATGCTTGTCGTGACAAATATATTTTCTTATAAAGATGAATACACAGCTGAGGAGACTGGAAGTGTGATGGAAGCACCAGTTGTTCGTTGGAGCCTCTAATTGGTTCACATTAATTCAGATTAAGACAATGTCTGTAATATGTGACTGATATTTTTTTTTGTCTTCACAAACAGGTGGTGGGTTAGCAGTTGGAACAGTACTTCTCATAGGTGAGCCCCTTACTTGTCAAATTGAACAAACAAACAAATAAAAAGGTCACATTAAATTAAGTGATTACTTATGATGTATTTCCTATTAAAACAGGCTGTTTGAGCAGTAGATAAAAAAGTGTTGAGTGAGTTGTAAATTCAAACCAATCAGCTATCACTTATGGAGAGGCTGCCCCCCTAGTAGTCAACTAAATTGTTAGTCGGTGCCTAAAGTCTTTAGCACAACCTGGTTTTCATATATTTGTTAGTCTTCGGGAAAAAAACTCGGAGGGTTTCTGAGTCTCCAAGACTGATGGAGGCTCGTGTGGCACCTGGGAATACAGCACCTGAGCAGATTTATCATTAGAAGGGCTCAGATTGGATTGTGACTCAGTTCATTCAGGGACAGGAGGCAGGAAGTGGTTGAGGAGCAAGTTAGTAAGTATACGTTGTTCATAGTGTTGAGTATTTGTTTTGTTTTTTTAAGTTGGAAGTTATTTATTCCTGTGTTTTGGACAACGAGAGTTGTGTGAGGTTATACTGTGTTGAAATGAATTAAAATATTCAGTCTCCTCGCTGGTTGTTCCGACCCATTCAAAGTCATTACCCTTTTTGCTCTCAGTATGTAACAGGCAGCTTGCTTCGTTCATAATTAAATTAATATCATAAATATGTGACGACTAGTTGACTAATGGCTTGAACTGATGACTACAGGTCAACTAGGAAACTCCTAAGTTGAGGAGAGCCCTAACTGCAACCAACTGAATACCGCTTCCCTTGCCCTCTCCTTCCAAGCATCTAGGAGAAACTACAGTAGCCATGAAACCTGCCAAAAACATGAAGGGCCCTCTCTAGTGTTTGGTTTGTCTGTTCTTGGTTAGAAAAACAATGGTTCAGCATGTCAGACACCCTGGAAGTGAAACTGTGCCCTCTGTAGATATAAAAGGCTCACTTTGAGGTAATGGAAACACAACAGTTATTTCCAAGTGATCATACATAAATGAAAACCTACTTATGAATATTATATTAAATTTTAGCCATATTTTTCCAATAGTGTCCCCTAACATTGGACCTTTGATAGCTTTCTGTTATATTAGATACTATTAGTAGGTAACTATATCTTTTGATGAGTCATTTATGTGATATGTCTTTAATTGTTACCAGACACCAAAGTCTACTCCACTTTGTGAGAATAAGCCACTCAGTATGTATCACCACTATGCCGATGTGATGATGGGTGAAGGTCTTCAGTTCACAAAACAATCCTGGAGTTTTAGGAGAAACAGGGTAGCAGCCTCATCCAGTACAATGGCAGTGAACAGTGACCACAGATAAAACGTTAAAAAAAGCACACAAAACAAACACAAAATGTCTCCATCCTGCTTGTGTGGTGTAATCCAAGTATCTGCGAGCTGCGACATTA